>WOVY01007771.1:0-15317 GCA_013436015.1 Rhipicephalus annulatus | reverse complement strand
TGAAGTCGATCCAGCTTGTACTGGTGCTGCTGATACGACATGGTTACTTTCTCATGGTTAAGCCACGTTCATCCGAACTCGTTTTTTCAGCATAGGCATCCTCTTTGTGTGCGCTATGACCATTCCACAGCCAACCCGAGGCGTCCAGCCTTGTACCGAGCAGCGCTTTATTGCCGCCCGCACGCGTGACCCTGCAGCTTGAAGCACTGGCGAAAACCAGCCGATTGGTTTACAACTGTCATTGTATCGGTCATATAGTCCGTACTGCGATGCCCGCAGGTCCTCGCCAGCTCGGACGTCGTCTGCCCCATATCGCTGACAGAGTGACACCCGCTTCGCGCGGCCGACCCAGTTCTCTTCCCCCAACTATACACAGGTTCAACAGCCGCTCCCCGTGGCCTCACTGTCATCAGCCACGTTCATATCCAGGTCGTGGCCACTTGTCTCACTCGCCCCATACTCATTGGCCGTACTCCTCTTTTCACCCTGCTCTTGCCTACCTGAAACCTAAACAGTGCAATGACCGGAGGTAACGCTACTTTATCAACTTTCTTCGAATATTCTTTTTTGTCGTTTTGACGAGACGAAGTTTTCTCAATGTGAACGTTGATGGCGTACCTATTTCGGCACTTACTGACCAGGAGCACACACCTCAGTAATGAGCGCAAACCTTCGCGGCTGCCTTCGTAAAGTTATCACGCCTGCTGCTTCCTGCACCCTACAAATCGCTGTTCGAGGAACTGCTGTCGTTTACGAAATGGGCACTTCCGGTACTGCATTGCTGGTAATTCTTTCTAAGTTTAATTTGCCATCATTGACAATTGTTCCCTTCACCTACTCCTTGGCTTGGATTTTCTGTCCAGTCATTGTGCACTCATTGAATGTGCGATAGGTTTTCTTTTGCTTGGGTTGTCAAAGCTTGCCAATTTCCGGCTGACGAGCCTCCATGCATGTGCTCTTATTCTCATGCCCGTTTACTACCGCAAGCTGCTGCCTACGTGGTTTTGTCTTGTTCACGAGATTTGCCCGATGGGGACTACGTCGTGTCTCCTATTGTCGACTCACTGATGGCTTGAGCCGTCACCCTTGCTCTTATCATTGTTTCAGTGGTGGATAATACAGTGGTCAATCCATTTCTCAACACTAGTTTGTTGACTCAAGTGGCTCTCAAAACATGCCTTTGGCTGCCAGCTGTTCTGTAGACAGTTGCATGATTGCTGCTTGAATCGCCGATGTTACGTCATCATGTCATGGTGCTAGTTGTACTTTGTCTCTTGACGACATCGACAAAACGATTGCTCCTGATCTAATCTTGGTGCAAGCTACAGATCTCTATCATCTACTTGCGTCTTTTCGCGACGTTTTTTACTTTGACGACCATCCTCTCAGCCAACCATCAGTCGTTCCTCCACTTCTATATGCCAGCGTTCATATCACGTATCTCGGGAGGAACTTCAAGTAATAAAGCGCGAAGTTCTATAAATCATCATTACGCACGTTATAGAGCCATCATCCAGCCTGTTAGCCTCCCCCGTAGTACTCGTGAGGAAGAAGAATAGAAGCTAGTTGGCACTTTTGTGTTGAATATCACCACTTAAACAAAGTAACTCAAGAAGACGTCTACTCTTTGCCTCGGATCGATAACGCCCTGATCACGGCCATGTTGCACAATACTTTTCATCGATCGACCTTCAGTCCGGCTAATGGCCTAATGCAGTCGACTCCATATACCACGAAAACACTGCCTTTCTGACGCCCGATGGTCTCTACCAATTCAAGGCCATGCCATTTGAACTTTGCAATGCCCCGGCTACTTTCGAATGCATGATGGACTCCCTGCTTCACAGATACTAGTGGCCCATCTGATTACGTTACCTAGACGTCGTCATCGTCTTTCATTTTACGTTCGACAGCCGTTCTGGATGTTTTTCCAAGAGCTGCACTTGCTCGGGATTCGGCAAAGTGCCATTTTCAACGGCGCGAAATCACTGCACTCGGTCACCTTCTAAGAGCTGCCGGTGTTCAACGAGACCCCGATAAGGTGTGGGTAGTGTACGAATTCCCTGTACCATGTTCAAACAAGGACTTCCGCAGTTTTACACGATTATGTTCTTATTTTCGTCGCTTTGTCCAAACTTGTTGACATCACCTGACCTCTTACTGATCTCCTAAAGAGGGACGCTCCTTTCACATAAGGCACCGAGCAAGCAGACATTTTTCTGCCCTTATCCATCTGTTGACTGCACCGCCAATACTGGCTTTATTTTCACACTGCTTCGCACACAAAGCTTCACACCGATGCCAGTGGACACGTAAGTGGGGCCGGTTCTAAGCCAACGATAACATGGCAAAGATCAAGTAGTTGCTTACGCCAGGCTTCTGCCTTTTGCCCGCTAAGTACAAATTCTACATCACTGAGCTGAATGCCTAGTGCTAGTGTGGGCCTTGGCCATATTCAGGCCCTACCTGTATGGTCGAACGTTTTGCATAGTCATGAACCATCACGATCTCTGCGGCTCTTATCCCGAAAGGACCATTCTGGACGTCTTGGTCACTGGGCACCACGTCTCCATAAATATTAGTTTGAGGTACATTACAAGCCGGAGTAACTTCACACAGACGCAGCTGATTGTGTGTCACGTCATTCAGTTGAACACACAATCTAAAGACGCTGACTCGGAACCCGTGCGTGCTGTCCATCCGCGGCTTTGCTTGACATAACCAATGAACAGTGACGGGACCCATCGTTAGTGAATATTGTCGACCGTCTGACGTCCCAACCACCAGACCAAGACTGTTTCTGTTTGAGCTGCATTAAAACATTTTGCAATGTCGCAGTTTCAACGCTGATGACCCAGAACTTACTACTGTGCTACTCCGCCCCTACGCAACAGTATCCGGGAGCAACTTCATGATGAAACAAATGCCAGTCACCTTGGTGTCTCTCGTACATAGGATCGAGTGCGACTTCACTTTTTCTGGCCCGAAATGTACCTACTGTGGTTCGTTAGGTCGCTCTCATGTGACCAATGCCAATGGCGAAGCGCCCCTCAATGCTGCCTTTGGTCACGTACACCTAATCGACATACCTATGTAGCCATTCTTCCGTGTTGGACATGACCTCCTACGCCTTCTTTCTACGTTCAAAACGGGTATTTAAATTGGTTGCTGTCGCCACAGAATCTTACACACGCTTTGCCATTATTAGTGCACTGCTTACGATTTGCGCTACCGTCACTGACGTTCTTTTGTACGACATCATTCTACACATGGCGCCCCTCTGCAGCTGTGAAGCGATCGAGGAAGGTACTTCCTTTTACGTATGCTTGATGACATTCTCCATACCAGCTCCACCTAGCACAAGCTTACCACAGCTTGTCATCCCCATACATGTGGATTGGCCAAGTGTCTCAATCAAGCTCTTACTAAGATGCTGCCAATGTTTATTTCGTCCGAACGCCGTCACCTTTGCTTATATTTCTTCACGACATGATACAGCCGGTATTCACCATTCTGTTTGCTATTTATCTGGATCCAGTGTTACCAATGGAGACTATCCTTCCTCCGACCAGGCCCTTGTTTCATACTTACATCAGGCAAAGTCCTTGTTTGAGCACATACAGCTCATCAGGTCACCCTTGACTGCCTATCTCTGTCGCCGAGTGACAAAAAGCGTTACGATAGTCGACATTGAAGGCGTCCACTTCACACGTGATCTCTGGTACTCCTCTGGTGACCCTGCCGCCAAGTCAAGCTTATCAAAGAAGCTTCTCTCCCATTTACAACAGCCAATATGAAGTGCTCTGGTGATTCTGTGACGTGAGATCGTACCGTACCCCTAGACACACACTCTTCGATCTCGTCACTCCAGACATGACATTGTACACTTTCCTTGATGAAACCTCATTGTCATGCTAGCTCTCCACTGCCTTATCACGCACAATGACGGTGAATTTGCCACAGGAGGGTGATGTTACAGTGCGACTAGACATGAAACCAGGGCGGTGGTCGCCGCAGATGAATACAACGTGTCACTGTGGGGCCCTTGCGTGTAGTACGTAGTACCTATGGGCAATATTGTCTGGCTGACAATCCGCTGTTTTCAATAAACGTAAATATCGCCTCCTCGTGATATTAGGAATAATAAACGGTCTAAATGTATGTGATTGCTTATTTTCTCATAAGACCTAAATAGGCAATATTCCGAAAGATTTTGTTCAATTATGTACGATGTTTTCACAACTTCAGCGAAGAGTTACCTGCATTATGACGCAAACAAAACTTTCGTTTTACAGAGCTGCAAGGATGTGAGCCTTGGGATCCTTTAGATCAGAAGGTAAGTTTTCAGTGGTTTTCGTGGTTTTCATCTTTTTTCAGACATGCACAGTTCGAATATATGCTTCATGATATGTGCGCTCTTTTATTACCGCTAAATATTGCTTCTTGTATTGTTATTGTTTTGTACCATTTGTTATCTCAAATCCCTTTTTGCGATAAGAGATAGCTTAATTTATAATGGGCAGCCATTCATCCGCATTTATTCCTCACGGTTATTCTATGTCAACAGCTGGTTCATTTGTGATTGAAAGCTACATATCGTAAAAGACTACCTAACGCCCATGTTATCTGCGTAAATTTTGCTCTCTCGGAATTTCTCCAGATAACCACATTCTCTGGTTGGAATCTACTGCACGTGGCAATGGTATTTATTTGCGGTGAAAGCAGTTACGACATACTAGAACTACAATTTGGGTAACGTAGTTATCTGAGGGCGCCAGAGTTGTCACCTGTAAATGCTATTGAGAACAATGAAAATATCTATAGAAATAATTGCGTCGGCAATAGAGAAATTCTGGAAGTTCTTTGTAGAGAAGCCAACCCGAACCATAGCTGCACTTTAGAAATAAAGGCCGACTTCACCTAGCCGTTCCAAAAGTAAAAAAAAAACAACACTGCCAACCTTTGGACATTTGGGACTCAAAATTTATGTGTAGGATTATTTGCAGACAAATTGGAACAGTAGGATAATAAATAGCGAGACCTAAAACAGTGGTGTGAGCACCTAGCCGGAAAGACCCAGGAGTAAGTTTAAAAAAGCATCCCGGCTTCCTACGGCAGTTATATGCCCGAGCGAAGCCAGCTTGACCCAATCGGTCTCGCTGATGGGTTAGTAAATCAAGGGCAACGAATTTTTTGGTTTTATGTGGTCAACAATAGCGATTGCAGCAACGCGTGCATTTACGTGGAAGCAGTGCGGGAGTACGATCATGAATATATTGGCCTCATGCACTTGTTCCCTCGTCTCTATCGTTGTCCTGTGTTGCGCAGTGTGCTGCATTGCGACTGATGCAGCACTTATAATAGCTTGGCCAACTCACTCATCCGTTCACCTACTGGGACTCGCGCAGACTCAGATACAGCCTTGAATCTGAGTCTGGGTGAGTCCGGGTGATTATTATTTCGGTGAGTTTGAGTAGCAGTAAGTCGGGCTGAAGAAATTTTTGGCGAGTCTGAACCTGAGTGTGTCTAAAACGCAAGATATATTTCTTAACTGAGTATGAGTGAGGTCCGCGATGTTGCTGACCTCCGGCAATAGTACACATTGAAACATTTCAGAGCAGTTAGCTTGGGAGTATCGCTAACGAGCTCCTACAGCTAAATTCCCAGATTCATTTCTAAGAAGGAAGATGCAATACACAGAGAAGGAAAAAAAAATACTCGGGTTCTTGCAAAAAATCAAGCTCACAAAGAAAAAATAAACGGGCCATGAAATTGTCTTAAAAATTCCTTCAATGAACATAATATTGGGAACGTTTAGTTTTAATTTGTATATGGCAATCCCTCTCAGGTACACAGAACCTTTATGAACGGACTAATGGATAGCAGGCGATTATGCGCAGCTGCAACAAATTTTAACAGCATCACTCTGACAACTATTCACACCGCAGCAGTACCACGCCACCACCATTGCGCTATAGGAGCAACGTCCCACCGTTTATTGTTTTTTCATAGCGAACGAAAAACTGGACATGAAATTCACCATGCCTACGGGGAGGTCTTCCTAATAAACGTGCCGTGGATGTGCACATACAAAGAACTTTCTATTTCAGGCGCCACTGATTGGCTTGAGATGGGCGAAGATTGCACTCTGCTTCTGGCACTTCTCGTACCACGTAGCTTCGATGCAATTAGGCTTCCATTGCTCTTGAAACAGATGAGACGGATGGAATGTACTTTTACGCAACGAACGCAGCTTCCTGAGATGCGCTTTTTGGCACACGTTGTGGACATCATGCATAAACTGACGTCGTGTTAGCCTTAGAGTTTGGTGTAATGCGACCACCCGTTAAGTGCACCTGTGTGAAGTGGCGAGTGTTGCCTTTAGTATTTTTTTGAACATTTTGAACATATTCAAATGCATGCTAGGGCTTATCCGCTTATTTTGATGGTGAGAATGCTCAGGCGAGTTTGCCGATTTGACATGATCAAGAGCGTGATGACGTCATGGCTTGAGACTTTATCGAGTTTCTGAAAATGATATGTCAAATTACACATTGCCATTAGATGACAAGAATGCATAGCTTCCCGGAACTGCCGTATCTTTTTCTGCTCCACAGATCCCACGAGTGTAGCGTATCCTCCACATGGCTGCATCATCTATTGCGACTACCAAACTAGTTGGATAGTATATTCTTGACACCTCCGACGTAGTACGCTTCACAACGAAAGCTGTCTTAAGATCAAAACAGGGGTTGTTTGTGCCATAGTTGTTCGCCGCCGCTTCTGGTGTTCGTAAGCACTATCGTGCGAAAAAAAAGTGAAAAAAAGCCAGCGAATAAAACACACGAAAGGCATAAAGGGATTTTAGTCCGGGTCTCCCTGCGTGCCAGCACAACATTCTACCACTTCGCTACTTTGGTCCTTGAATCTCCGTTGCGAAGTGGCAGGCTTCGTGCCGCGTTTTGGAATTGTAATAATATGAGTGTTAAAGCGTTTCGCAACAGCAAAGAACAAACCGGGCTCCACACCAGGCGAATTAGGTAACCAGTTACGCTTCAAATGCTGGTTGGATAGTATTATTAAAAGCACGATGATTATGAAGATGATAATGATGATGGCCTATATGGATGTCTCAAAAAAGGCTCAGACATAATTCTCCATCATCATCAGCCACATAAAAATTTCACAAAAATTCTTACAAAGGAGTAGTGGGTACCACACTTCTCCAAAAAAACACAAAAGAAGGTGAAGTCGATGCCTCCCTACTACACAAAAATTATGGTGATTAATGACGTAGTCGGCAACCTGCAAGTGTGCTTGTTGCAGTTACCCAAACGGTCTTTAAAGAGGCCCTGAAAGGGCGCTCTTGCAACTTTCGCTGTGACTGTGCTGCGTTTTGAGCGCAAGCGTGGTGCTTTTTTTTTCTCAGACAAATAAAACAGAGAACCAGAGAGAGCCAACAGAAATAGTTGAAGAAGACAGAGAGGCTAGAAGAAGAAATGAAACAGGCCAGGAGGAATGGAAACTTTTCATAGATCAGCTTAAATTATATCCCTTATGTTTTTTGTATTAAGGACAAAACGATTGCTCATTTTGTATATCTTGTCGCTGATTCAATGCATTGAAAAAGGGCATGCCAGTACCACCTCTTTGAAAACTTGGCCTAGAACTGTAAAAGGACGTTGTTCCTTCGTTTGGGACCACTGCTCTGGGGTACCACCACAGGAATGTTTTTGTCATTGAGGACTATATCACTGCGAGTGAAAGATTTTGCAGCCTAACCCTGTGCACCTAACATTTTTTTTTTCGTTTTCAGTAATTGACCCTTAAAATCAGCAACTAACTACAACGATGAACAAGTGGACCTAAAAATAACATAATGCTGAAAATATGAGAATAACATGCCTTTTTCTGGCCAGTCTCCTTCAATGGCTGTGTGCCTTTTGAGGAGCAAACAAAGAAGTAAAAAATAAGTGAATTATGACGTCTTTGCCACTTTATATTTGGTGCAGCTTTTCAGAGTATCTGGAAGATGTACGTAACTTCTACCTCCGGAAGATGTACAGTAACTTCGACCTGCGTCCTTGGTTTTTGCCCCTTCGATTACGTAGGACTAATAACCCGAACATGTCGCTTTTCTCCCACATTTCTGTAATGCTAAAACCTCTGATCGATCCCCTTTCCTCAGGAATTCCTGCAAAACCGCACGCTTGAGCATGAAGCCTCTACAGTTCCATTGCCTGAAGATGTTTTACTGGATCCGTGAGCCATGATTGCCGCAAAGGTTACCGATCGGCCTGCCTGATTCTTGTTGTGTGAGCTGTTCATATGCACGGCTCCTCTCCGTGAATTTCGTTTTGCGTTCCTCGGTAAGTTTATTATCCCGCTGCTACAACTGCTGTCAGATTTTAAAACACCTTGAACATTTGTTTGTCTTATGCCTTACGCCATTTATTGTTCTGAGTATACTTGGTCTCAGTGGCCCCAGTTGTGATATTTTCATGTCTATCACTGTTTCAATGTTCTTATCTAAAATGGGTTTTTCCGCCTTTTTTCGCCCTTTTTTTAGCTGGAGGCAGATAAGCGCTCTGCTCCTTCAAGCTTTTTACATTTGGCTTGTGTAGCATTCGCGGTTGGAAAACCGGTGCTGTGTCAGACAACTTTATAGCTATTTGAAGCTCCTTTATTGGCCAACTGATCACCACTAGCTGTTCTTTAAGCATGCGACACTCTTCTATAGTCATTACCATTTCTTAGTTGCGCTTATCCGGGGAGGCCCTTTCTCCACAACATTCCATACGGTTCGGTGACGTGGGTCTTCCACAGTTGAGGACAGCACTACCGGAAGTACCCTCAGTCACTAGATGGTTGACTGGTAGCTCTCCTTGTAGTTTTGATAGTCTTGGGAAGGAACCTGCCCTTCTTCTTCACCCAATCCGATGCTTCGACCAGCTTCTGGACCTTTTTTTATACTCTTTCATTCTGCATGTCTGTGCAATAGCATCTTTCCCCTTCCTCTATTTTTCTTACATGTGCCGCAAGGCCTTCCAGTGCCTCTTATTTATCATAAAAAAGGTCCTGAAACCTTCCTTGCATTTCCGATGTGCTGTAAAAAGACGTTTGCCACACAACATAAACTTGGGCTCACGTGTATGTTCCTCGGGTGAAACTGTCATTCCGTATGCCCGGAAGTGAACATGGTGTCTTATACAAATGCCTGATCTATGTCCTAGCTTATCATGTTGGCAACACACCTTGTACTTTTTCTTGTAGCGCACGTACTTCAGAGGTACAGCTATAGCACTATATCTACATGGGCACTGCCTCATCTTATAAGATGATGACTGCAGAACTTGCGTTGCCCAGCTTCCTAACGCCAAGTATCGGTAGGCTCATTGAGTTACCGAAAGCCTGTGTTAGTTCCTCTATTGTCATTCTTGGGTCGAAGCCGTGCAGTACACTCCACCCGCTATCCTCGTGCGGCGTGAGAAACGTCATGACGTCGTAGTTCTTGCCTTCAGTTTGGATTATTTCTGGTACCTTCCAGATAGTGTCCATGTCTGGAGTACTGAAAATCAGGGTGCCTTGCTTGTCATTAACAATGAACACTTCCTTTTCTTGTCCCTTAACCTGAACCTACAGAATTCGCGCTACCACGCGTACCACCTCTCTGAGCATGGTGTCCGCTACTTTTGTCAGTGCTAGACCGCTCTTCAGACGAATCATTATCTTTTAGTCATTTTCCGGCAACCGCGGTCGTACGACGCAATTGAGGGCTTCGCGGTCTGGTGCCCAAGCTTTTAGTATGCGGGGTTCGGAGCCGCCATCTTGTCTTCGCCGGGCTCGGCTCTACTCTCGGCCGGGGCATTGCCATCTTGGCGTCCCTGTCTTTCCCCTCTAGTGAAGTACCACAGCTTATTGACATGTTTTCCAACTTTCGAGATCCACTCCACTGTCTTAAGTCAGTCAGGGGTAATCTAAGTACCCTCCATGGTCAACTCCATTGCCGCCACGTAACGGGGCTCTGGAGCGAACGCCAGGGGCGTCAGCCATTGCCGTGTCGCCGTGTTCACCTCAAGCGTTAGGCTGTGCTAAGCAGAGACGAAGTCGACACCAAGTTGGCCATAAACTGCCCGAAAATGTTCTTACAGTCTTGAAACCATAGTATAGATGGTCCCCCTAACTTCAGGCACGCGTATATACGCAGCATTTGCTGCGACTTCACAATTTTCACGAGACAAAACTTTCTGTGGAGCTGATGTGAGGCATATCGAAACTTTCTGACGCGCTTGCAGGTCTTCAAAGCTTCGAAAGGTTTTATCGACAAACCATGAATCATCCGTTTGTCCATCCGTCCGCCCATGTATGTATCTATGTACGTACGTATGTATGTATGTATGTATGTATGTATGTATGTATGTATGTATGTATTATGTATGTATGTATGTATGTATGTATGTATGTATGTATGTATGTATGTATGTATGTATGTATGTATGTATGTATGTATGTCTGTATGTATGTATGTATGTATGTATGTATGTATGTATGTTCCCGCGTTCGTTCGTCTGTCCGCCTATCTGTCTGCCATTCTTCCGTCCGTCCACTCAAGCATCGGTTCGTCTGTCTGTCTGTCTGTCTGTCTGTCTGTCTGTCTGTCTGTCTTTCCGTCTGTCCGCAAGTTCGTCTGCGTGTATGTCTGCCCGTTCATCCGTTCGTCCATCTATTGAACACTCGACGTACCGCTATCTCGCATCTATTCATATAATTATTATATTCAAGTACCACCATCCAGCGTACATTCCAAGGACTAAAACGAGAGGTGGCTACTTCATACAGGAGACGCACGACCCACGCCTTAAGGAGCTTCGCCCCTAAAAAGGCATCTTGACAGTAAAGATTTTTTACTGCATGTAGCAGCGATAGTAGACGGTGAACGCAGTGAGTGTGACAGGAACGATGAACGATTAGTTGCAAATTTATGAGGAGCGAGTTGCACTTGACGTCTCTTGTGGTCGTGTTTTTTCTCTTCTCGTAAGTCTTTTTATTGTATTATATGTACAATACCCTTGGGTGACATCAAATTTGAAGCATAGAATTCTTTTTGGGCATTGTATGTAGCATAACTATTTTGTGGGTTTTATGAAGGACCGCAAGCCACCAACACGCTTGTGCTTCACAAGCGAACGACATGGTTAAAGGGATGAAACGTGCAGTTATGGCTGCAATCAATGCCCGTGTGGTAACCTCTGTGCTTCACCGGTACTTTTCGAGCGGCGTTGTTCGACGAACTTCAGCAATTTGACGCTGCGAAAAGCATACATGTCTTTTCGACATCCATGTTTTGTGAGCGTTTATCGAGCGGCAACATCTGAGTGCAGTGAAGTGCACACGACAGGAGTTTTAGCATGAGACAAGCGGAACTTGATAGGCTGTTAATTGCTTGAGTTCCAATGAAGGAGCAGCTCTATGTTCTTGAAAGGGAGGGAATGATGTCGACGTAATATGGTTGCAAACTACGGCGAGAATTGTCTGGCTGTCACAGAACGAGCGCTAAAAATGAGCGCGCCGCCAAATTCTTGCGACAACGGGCGGGAGAAACGCCGCGAGGTCAACAGAAAAAAAAGAAAACAAACATCCAAGGCTCCCGGGCGCGCGCTCTCCCCGCAGAAGCATGGCTTCGCAGACGAACCTCCTCACCCCACATCGGCGGCCCAGCAAGCCCGCGATTTTTCTAGAACGAAGGGGGCGGGGCCACGCCGAGTTGAGTCATGCGACGCGGAGGGACTTCCAACCGTCTCGCCCTCTTCCCAGCCTTCGCTGCGTATCGTGCCGACGAAATGACGAGAAACATCTGGAATGTCGCGCGCAAGGTATTTAACCGAGCAGCCGAGATGAGAGATCAGGAGAAGACGGAAGTGAGCGCCAGAGCGCGTAGGAATTCCGCCGTGTAGTCGGCGAAGGTTTTGGTCCGTAGGGACGAAGCCGGAGATGAAGAGGATTTCCACCTGATGGGTGAAGGCTCGAGCTACAGGCAAGAGCGTGTGTTTACCGCTATTGAGCGAGGACGCGTGGCAATAGCTGCGGGTGTGAAGCCGACGTGTTCCGGCGAAGAAGTTGAAGTTTGAAGAGTGGCCAATTGAAGACGGGAGGTTTCCTGGAAGAGAAACTTCGAGGGCTGCGGAACGACAACAACGCTGGACTTTGAGTGAGTGATTCTCGGAAGAGTATCATCTACACTTTGGTTCCAAGAACTTTGGACTGAATAGGTTTTCTATCTCTTTAGTCTTTAAGTGTCTTGGTTGTTCAACGCATGCGACTGCATTGTAGTGCGTATTGTTGTCCGAGTCCGTTGTTTCAAGTGTGGCTGATTGTATTGTGTAGTACGTTGATTGATTGGTTTGATTGGTGACATATTGTATGCAACTATTGTGGAGTGTGCATTTTTGTGTATTGTTTTCGATCTGCCATTATTGAGAATATAATTTGTTTGTTTATCAACTCTCAGCTCTGACTTGTTCTTTGGGCCACAGCCGGCGTCCGCTGGCGCGCCAAAAAGGACCACTTCTAAATTGTCCACGCTTTCATGGTGCGGTTCGGGGGGCCGATACTTCGGCCCTTGGAGTTAGCCCGGCGATCACCTCCCTAATTAAAGGGACCGGTGTGACACTGGCCTTAACGCGTAACATCCCGAACGAGAGAACGTACCACGCGGCTTGCGTCAAACAGCCAGAGACATTACTCCCGCCATCTCCCCCGCTAGGTGGAGAATGAATATTTTTCCAATGTATACATCAGGACAAAACGCACAAAAGTACAGTAAATAATAATAATAATAATAATAATAATAATAATAATAATAATAATAATAATAATAATAATAATAATAATAATAATAATAATAATAATAATAATAATAATAATATAATAATAATATTATTATTATTATTATTATTATTATCATTATTGTTGTATGGGGTTTTACGCACCAAAGGTTCGCTGAATGATAACACTAGTCATTGATTGTCGTGTTTATTCTTTCAGATCCTTCCCCTTACCGTTATTATAATTGCACTGACGTGTGCATTTACGCCCTCTTTGAATGGTACTACCACCGGGGCTTACGAGCTTGTGTACATGACGATTTTAATTACTGCGGTGTTGGTCCAAACCGCTTCGAAACTCCTGAAGTGCGAAAAAACATTGCAAAGGTGAGCAAAACTTCGGTCTGTCTTTTCCTTTGAATGCTCTGTGTGAATACAAACATTACCTGAAAAAAAAAACTTCCCACAAACGACGGCCAAAGGTTCAACAGTTCCACTAAGGTTCTTTGCAGTTATCATTTCTTGGCGCCACGCATTACGCGTGACTATAGATGGCTTTAGGTGAGAATTACTGACGCCTAATTGATACCTGCCCTTCTAAATTTCCTGTCGCGGTACAGTTTTTTGCCGCCACGTGGGCTGTTTGAATTAGGGAATATGAAAATAAAATTTTAATCATTTACGCTTCGCTTTGGAGGGTTGGCTCTGAATTCTTGCGAGCACCATCTTGGGGCATGTTATGTGCAGATCCATTTATAGTGGCTTCCGCTACGAGCTCGACCAGAAAAGACATGATGTTCTCCATCAGCGTAGACCCATAAGACGCTGCGGCCAGATGTCTAGACTCTCCGGCACATCGCACAAAAGCTGTTTGATGAAAATCATCAACAGATATGCATTCATTCATACAAGCCACTGCACAGTGAAAAAGTCATGATTTTACATGCCATCAGAGAAATCGCCGGTGGCACTGAGATTATGCAAGAAAGGCAGCAGTCGTGTGCAAGTACGACAAGCCACATTCAGGAGCAGCGTGTCATTTTCTCGTGCTGGCCAGAGAGCAACAAGCTCATGGAAGAGGACATTCTTTGGCGGTCAAGAAAAACAAGCATTAACGTGTGCTTGTACGAAGCGTTGCTTGGACTAGGTAAAGATGCCTCGTGTAATCTTGGTAGCAATGTCACTGATCCAAGTTTGTTATCGGCACTCAAGCCACATGGGCCGTGCACTTGAGCTAGCTGAGGAACGGGGTGTGAAAGCGGAGGGGCCATTCTATTTCCAGATCAAACAAGCGCTAGGCTCCATGCTTGATCGACGTGCTGTTTGCGTTTATTTATAAAGGTGACAGAAATGTGGAGGAAAAAATCTTGCCGTCCGTACAGTCCTTATTGAACATCCCTGTACACTTCAGTGCATGTTTTGCATTTTTTGTGCTTCCCTCTGTCATATTGGCAGAGATTTGCTAAGGCCCAGTGAAAAAAGGTGTTGCTAAAACGAAAGCCTCTGAGAGAAGGAGGCGTTTTGCGATTATCCCCGCCAAGGGCATGCACCGTGTCATCGTCTAAAAGACAGAGTGTGCCAATGAGCAACGGTGCCTTTCTTGACGAGAGCGATAGCACCACGATTAAACTTGAAGAATTTCGAACCATATTGAAATAGACTATCTATCTATCTATCTATCTATCTATCTATCTATCTATCTATCTATCTATCTATCTATCTATCTATCTATCTATCTATCTATCTATCTATCTATCTATCTATCTATCTATCTATCTATCTGTCTGTCTGTCTGTCTGTCTGTCTGTCTGTCTGTCTGTCTGTCTGTCTGTCTATCTATCTATCTATCTATCTATCTATCTATCTATCTATCTATCTATCTATCTATCTCTATCTATCTATCTATCTATCTATCTATCTATCTATCTATCTATCTATCTATCTATCTATCTATCTATCTATCTATGAGATAATATGAGTGAGACAGGCTAAAGAAACAGAAGAGAATACATCAGACAGGCTAGCCCACGTTTCTTTCGGAGGACCAACTTTTTACTTTTTAAAAAGAACCCCCCTTTGGAAACATCGTCGGCCTGTCCGAAGCACTCTCTCCTGGTAATTCAGAAGGGCTCATGGGGTGCAAGAGTACAGGGTTTGTCCTATCTGTGTTTAGATCTGTCGGCTCTCATGTTGAAATTTAAGCGTCCAGATATATGTCAGACATTGGACATGTGTTCCGGCTGCTAATCTTTGGACACTAACCAAACAATGTTTTCCCGAATGTCAAAACACCGCAGCGCTGCTGTAACTGTGATTTGTTTGACCTCAGATGCATTATTTAAAACTGTTTGTAAGTATGTAATCTTGCCTTTTTCCGGGACGCCTAACGTTACTTTGTCTTTTGCATGTTCTTTGATTTTATACTCTATCTCAGAGGTGCATTGCAAAACTGCGGAAGCTAAAGGGCTTGTAGGCCTATAGGAAAGGCTAACA
>WOVY01007770.1:0-26606 GCA_013436015.1 Rhipicephalus annulatus | reverse complement strand
TTGTTTGTGGTTATTTATATCGGCTGTGTGTATACCAGTAAGCGTGTCGTCTTGGCTCATGGTGCTATTTATTCTGTGATATAAAATTTCTATGCGTATTTATTTAGCAAATCAGCATGTTTTAGAGGAATCACTCAAGGAATAAACAGTTGCAAGTAAGCGCCCGTCCTGTCGACATGTTTTTTGTTTGTGCGGTCGGCATTTTGGCGCGGAACTAAATATTTCTGATTATCTTCAATTTTATCACTCTACATTTTCCTTCTTCAATTTTTGGGACCATTTCTTTATGAATTATCGACATTGATATTATGAACAATCACAGTGACATTAATTTTGTGGCCGCAGTGTAGCACCCCCACTGATCGAATGGTATTCGTAGCTCAAACTGCCATTTGAATCTAGTGACATTAGCATCTTCAGTCTTATTAGTCTGCTGGCAGTTCCCATTTTTTCACAATTCGTAAGAAAGTTTGCTTATGCTCCGTATAACTTCCACAAGGAATTTTCCGTATACTTCGTAAAGCTTTCCATATTTTTCCATAGGTAATTCCATAATTTCCGTATACTTCGTAAAGCTTTCCATAAGTTTCCGTAAGTAATTTTTCGTACATACGACATGACCTCCGTATCTTTCCATATCTTCCTCAAGGATTTTTTGTATGTCCCACGTAATTTCCGTAACCTTCCATGATTTCCTTGAAAAGTTTTCCATCTATGCTATACAACTTCCGTGTGCTTCCCTCAAAATTCATATCTTTTCCGTTTAGCTCATAACTTAATCGTACGGAGTTCATATTTTTCCGTAAGATTTCATATGAAACATTTCAGTAGGGTAATGGTTTTCTAATTACATGTCGTAACACCCGCCGCATTCGCGGCGAGCAACCACTCTCAAATGGTAAGATAGAGAGAGAGAAAACATTTATTGAATGAAGCTTGTGAGTGAATGTGGGAGGGTCCCTTATTTCAGGAACCCTCTGGCTTGGACAGCCCGCTGAGCTCGAGCGACTAGTTGACGCTGCTCGATTAGGTTCGGCTGGGAAATTACAGCCTCCCACGCTTCAATGAGGAGGTCTTGGTCCTCATCTGGTGCTGCTTCTCGTAGTCCTGAGACGCTTACTTTGCACTGCAGTAGGAGGTGCGCCAGAGTGTCTGCCACATTGCAAAGAGGGCCGATGTAGCTCGCCCAGGCCTTCTTCCACTTCCCGCCCAGGTCTTCCACTTTCAAAACAAAGCATATTAAAAGACCACAACTTTGATGACATAAGGGTTATACTATTGCAAACAATTTTTGAACAAACAGAGAATATGAACAATGGGAATCTTACTTTCTCTACGAATGAAACATTATAAAAAACAGAATAAATCAACACCCAGGCATTCTGCCAGCGTGACGATGACTAAAAGATGCAACTGCTCCTCCCTAATCTGTCCTTTGCCCCTAGCCTGCCAATAAGTCCATAATATTACCCCCCAACAAAGCTTGTAGCGCATGCATCTGACAATAAAGAAATGGTTTGCCATTTTAAGCACAGCCAGAATGCACAGATAAGTGGTCTCGGATGTCGTACTGCTCCTCCCCTTTTTTTCCTTTTTAACTTCTTTTGTTCACTAACAGGAGCCAATGGATATAATGAGTTTTGATGGCGGCGCCACCTCTTTTATATCTTCCGACGCCACCAATAGGCACTGGAAGGTCTTAAGCTCAACCCGCTGCGATGGTCTAGTGACTAAGGTACTCGGCTGCTGACCCGTGGGTCACGGGATCAAATCCCGGCTGCATTTCCGATGGAGGCGGAAATGTTGTAGGCCCGTGTGCTCAGATTTGGGTGGATGTTAAAGAACCCCAAGTGGTCGAATTTCCTAAGCCCTCCTCTACATGCCTCTCATAATCATTTGGTTGTTTTGGGACGTTAAACCACACAAATAAATCAATCAAGCGCTTAAGCTCTCCCCATTGATTTGTCCTAAACTTCAAAGGATGGCAAGCCACCAGTGGATTTGACCAGAAAGTGGCATACGAAAACCGGGGTGACATTGTCCACTTGGATGAAGGATGGGTGCGTGGGAGGTATTGATGACAAAGATGGTACTGCTCGTTTACGTTTGCCTTACTCTGTTGAGTTCCTGTCCCTTCCTGATCCCGTGGTTTTTCTCGTTCTTCTTTATAACATTTGTTCATCCTTTCCCTTTTTTGTTGTTGCTGTTATTATTTTTTCTGTCCCCTTTCCTCCGGTTTCTAAAAGCTATAAGAAGACATCAAAATATGTAAACTTAATATGCCTCGGGAAAGATGGGGCTCCTGTCGAAACGTCGGCTGAATAAACAGTTGTTATTTGAAAGCGCACCTACTTCTATACTTATAACCTTGCGGCAAACGAAGTAATTCTTCTGCATATAAGCCTTATCACAACTGCTGCTAGTGCTTTTCGCAAACAACTGACATGAAGGTTTCCGATCCACGGAGCCTCGACCACAATCATCGGTGACTCGCAACTCAAGTACGTTCATCAGCACTTTGATCCGGCCAGCCCCTATTCCCCTGCCTTCATCTTCCAGCCTGGCGCAAACAATGGCGACTTCGGTGAGCTATTGGACTTCGTCTCTAAAGGTATATATCACCTTATTCTGTTCATTGGAACCAGCAACCTGGCCACCACGGATGCTCCTACAGCATTTGACTGCTACGTGACCCTTCTTGACCACGTCCGGCATGAGATACCAGACATCACTGTGGCGTTTGCCACCCTAGTGCTCCCACGATCCCCCAACGAACGACATCGCCAATACAACTGGCGTGCGGTGAGGAGGTTCCATTTTCAGACTCGGGAGTTCAACCTGTGGCTGCCGAATTGGTGTCATGAGAGAAAGGGCGTCTTCTATGTAAACCATCGGATCGACGCACTCCCGCCATGAAATGCGCTCGCGGCCGATGGTCTACACCCGAGCTTCGCTGGAGTGTCTCTCCTTGCATGGAACAACTACATCCTGCTCCTCGACCTACGGTGGCCCTACATCAACAACTGGTACGACTACGCACCACAGCCAGAGGCATACGAGCTAGCTTCGGGAGACGCCATCCTACTCTCAGGCACTCCGGCGTGACCTTCCCGGTGACACCTGTCGAGGTGGCCAAGAAAAGAAAGAGAACCAAGCGGCCCCACAAACAGCTGCTGCTCCTCCTACGGGCCGGCAGAGGCCGTCGGGACCCCCATAACGGAGTGCGCGACCACCATCTGTACCACAACTCTCGAAGGTGCCTACGAGACGCACCCCGTAAAAGGCGACGAAGGTTAATCTAGGCCAACAACGACGGCCAGCTGTACCACAATCAGCAGCAACCTGTGACCAGGATCGACCATCCCTAAGCAGCAAAAATCAGCCGTTGACATTAGCCAAGAACAACCAGCAACCAGCAGCAGCCAACAGCAGTAACCTACAGGACCGCTCGTCACGGCACGCACAATTCAGAGCTCCTACCCAAACCAGGTACGACCTCCGGATGCCTTGCGGTTCTAATCGCTGCGTGTGTGCAATGTTACATACTGGCCGCGGGAATGGGCTAACACCGTCCGCTTCAGAGGATTTATTCCACAGAACACGTCCAAATTTTCTTAAGCTTGGAAAAATTGTTGACAAACAATTACGGCATGAATTTTACGTGGGAAGTCTCGAAGAATATGCACTGGTGGTGAAGCTCCGAAGGGGCTGCACTTGTCTCTAACAGTATCGATGCATAACTTTGCCAAAGGGGAAATGAAACAATGGAACAAACTTTTCGACCACGCCACACAAGAGCTAAGGTCACCTTTGAACACTATAGAAAGAGTTTAAACGCTCAGACGGACGAGAAGCGGTGTATAAAAATAACTTTCCCCTTTCGGAGTGGGAGGTAAACAGCTCGGCATATTTGAGCACAAAAAATTGAGGAATCAAAAAAAACTTGAGAGACCGAAATGTTTGCGGCACAATGTCTCACCACAAGCTATACCCGCTGCTGCTTACATGAAAAACACCAAGCCAATTGACGTTTAGAAAGATTTGCCACGACACCCCAACGAACCAAACGTGATTAACCTTACAGATAAAAAACTTAGCAATAAAGAACTGAGTGTACTACCACGCGGACTTATATTCTGCTCTGGCAATGTAAAGGACAATGAATTCACGCTTCCAAAACACCTAGATGACTTCGCACAAAATTTACGATTGAAGGAATATTTCTTTGATAAACCCCAAAAAGATGACCCACTATTTCGTGGTTAATCTGACGGCAATGGACCCCAGACGCCAGCAGAGATTGACATCTGGATATATATATATATATATATATATATATATATATATATAAATGGTTCAGAAAGATGTCATACATGCGTAAAAGGTGCGCAAACCAAGTATGACTAGCATATCAAGGAAAGAAAGAGAGACACTACCAGCACACAAAGGAAGTTCAATTGCTCTGAATAAATCGGGCTACATTACGGAAGGCAGGCGACTATTAAATGAGTCAGAGTCAGTCAGAGTCAGAGTCAGAGTCAGAAATGATTTTATTATGACATCAGGAGCATTACAAATTGTTAATATACAGAAGGAGGTCCCATAGTCAAAGACTGAATCGGGACCTCCTACAGTAATGAATACAGAAAAAATTATATTGAAATAGCAAACAGCAGTACAAAAAGAAGCAAAAAATACAATGCAAGCTGAAAGAAGGACAAATTAAAAATACCAAGTGAACTTGGGGTTTAGCAGCGCGAAAAATGCACGAAGGACAAGAAAAGGACTCTCGTCCTTTTCTTGTCCTTCGTGCATTTTTCGCGCTGCTAAACCCCAAGTATGCCATACCAACTAGCCCAGTCAACCGCTCTATTACCAAGTGAACGCAGGAAGAAAAAAAAAAGAAAAAAAAAAGAAAGAAGACAGAAGCCAGAAGCAGACAACATACAAATAAGAATAAATCAATTCTCCTATATGTAGAAAAAATTGCAAAATCAGTCAACACAATAAGAAAGGTAATGCAGTGCCTCTAAAATTTTACGAAAATTCCCAATGAGGTCAAGATAAAAAAATAAGGTAGTTAGGCACTTCTATACATCTTTCAGGACAATTCAGTTAAAAAAAAGCATTGAAATACATAATGAACAGAAGATCAATGTCACATCTGTTTCAGCAATGAATGGTGATGAAACGATGTTTACACCTATGTTCTGAGATGATATGAATAGGAAGGAGATTAACGGAAGTGACGAAAACTACCCGGATCATGATTGTGATGAGAGGAGCGTCTTCAGTTCTTTTTTGAATTTGCCAATGGATTGCGATGTTTTGATTGCAGGAGGTATAGTATTCCAGAAATGGATTCCATTGAAGTAAATTGTTTGTTTCCCATAATTATTCTGAACCCTTGGTAAGATTAAATTCCGATTGTGGGCAAACCTAGTCAGGTTAGTATTCACTAGATTAGATGGAGGGATAATGGACACAGGAAGCAGATTGTTGATTTGCTTGTACAGTAATATTCCTAGTTTGTATTTGAAAGTATCACAGACCGTAAGGATGTTGTTGGCTTGTAGGAGTGCTATAGCATTACAGCGATGGTGACTATGGGTAAGTATTCTAATAGATTGATTTTGCATAGTTTGGAGGAAAACAAGATGACTACTGTAAGTATTGCCCCAGGATGTGATACAGTAATTAAGGTGAGAATGAATAAAAGCGTAGTACAATGAAAGTAATGTAGGTTGGGAAAATATATCACGGGCTTTAAGCAGAACACGTATGCCGTAAGCCATTTTTCGTCGTAGGAGAGCAATGTGCGAATGAAATTTCAAGTTGCGGTCAAGTTGTATTCCCAAGAAAGTGGCCTCCTCATCAGCTTCAATTGCAAATTGATTTATAAATATTGGCGGGATATGATTATGTTCACGTTGGTGAGAGTGAAAAACAACGAACTTAGTTTTGGTGGGATTGATTTGTAGCTTATTATGGAAACACCAAGCAGTCAAGCTTGAAAGATCATTATTTAATTTCTGTGTCAGAGATCGGAGGCATTTATCAGTGTTAATAATTGTTGTGTCATCTGCGTAAAGTAAGGACTCTGAAGTGGTAAGCGAAGTTGGTAGGTCATTGATATAGATTATGAAGAGAAGTGGGCCGAGGATAGAACCTTGAGGGACTCCAATATTTGTTACCTTCGGTGTAGATTGAAAACCTGACAGACTTACAACTTGACTTCTATTGAGTAGGTAATTTTTTATTAACATTAGTGCAGGACCAGTTACGCCAATGGCTTCAAGCTTCAAGAAAAGAATGTAGTGGTTGATAGTGTCGAGTGCTTTGGTAAAATCAATGAAAACAGAACCTGCATATAAGCCCCTATCTATTGCTCTCTTTAGCTTTTCGGTTAAAGATAACAGAGCGAGTTCAGTAGAATAGTCTTGACGAAAACCAAATTGCGAAAGTGAAAGAACCTGAAATTTATGGAGGTATTTGGTCAGGCGATTTTCGAGCAATTTTTCGAATACTTTGCTAAAGAAAGGTATGATGCAAATGGGTCGATAATTAAATATTTGTGTACGGTCCCCTTTTTTAAGCACAGGAACAACTTTACCACTTTTCAATTCTACAGGGAAAATACCAGTTTTGAAAGCTAAGTTAATTATGGATGATAAAATATCAGAAACAGCATGTGCAATTATTTTTACGTTTGTTGGGGAAATACCATCAGGGCCAGCACTTGTTGTGTTCAGGTTTCGAATGACATCATGTACTTCCTGACATGTGGTAGGAAATAAGAAGAATGATTGTGGCAGACGAGAAAGGGGAAGCTGATAATCAGCATCAGGGATGACGTCAGTGTTAAAGAAGTAGTCACTGAAAGCTTCAGCAATCTCTAACGGGCTATCATACTTAACATTTTTATAATTAATGGTGGTGATGCTAGAGAGACAGCCCTTCCTGTTCAAAAAGGAGTTGACAATTTCCCACTTTTTCTTTATGTTTGAACCAGCTTCATTAACCTTTCGTTCATAATATTGTTTTTTAGCATTTTTCAGTTGTAATGTAAGGGTGTTGCAAAGTCTTTTGTAACGTGCAAGCAGGTTTATATTAAAAGGTTTTCGTTTTGTTTTTCTATAAAGGTTCTCTTTGGCTCTTAGCTGCTTCAATAACTTTTCAGTAATCCAAGGGTTCTGAGGACTGGCGTAAACTTTTTACATTTATAAACCTGAGTATGGCGCTGAATATAGGACAATAATATGGATGAAAATTCTGTGAAGGCCATTTGTGGATCATCTAAGCGTATTAGTGAGGACCAGTCAGTGGACATAACATCGTGAATGAACGACTCCCTGTCTAGAAGTTGCCTAATGAAAGATATGCTAGTTGGCGTAGCGTGGCAGTTGAAGCGCACGAAAATCGGGTAATGGTCACTGATGTCGACCTTAAGAACCCCTGCATCCGGTACTACAGATAAGTTAGAGAGTGCATGATCGATCAGGGTATTTCCGTTATTGATGCAGCGTGTGGGAATGGATATTAAACATTCGTAGCCAAAACTCTGGTAAACACTGGAGTAATTCAAAGAACTAGGAGAAGAAAGGTCAAGCAAATTAATATTAAAGTCACCCATGATCACTACATTTGCGTGATTGAGAGCCAATGTGTGCATTACGTTTTGGAGGGCTTCACAGAAATTTTTCACTGATGAAGATGGGGATCGATAAATGCACCCAAAGATGAAACTCTTGTTGTCAAGTTTAAGAAAATCGTAGTTAAGTTGAACCCAAACACTTTCGCAATCAATGACATCTAACTCTATGTCGTATCGTCGATTATAGTGTACGTTCGACTTGATATAAACAGCAACGCCACCATGATTGTTGTTTGCTCTATGCGAATATTCAGACTTATACGAAGGAAGATCAAATAGATTTTTGTCGTCATCGCTAAGCCAGGTTTCAGAGATACCGATAAGTGAAAAAGGGTTGTCAAGAGCGGATAAAAGAAGTTGTATATCGTCGAAATGCTTCCGGATGCTTCTTGCATTAATATGAATCGCTGAGTGGAACGTAGGCGAAAGAAACCTGTTAAGATTGTCTGTAGAAAAATAAGCAGCCATAGGTGAATCGACCTAAGTGAAACAAAGGAGTAAATCAGAATTTATAGTGAATTTCTAACAGATTTTGGATAGGTCGGCTTCACAAGTGATGCGGAGCACCTTACTCTCTGTAGTCCGTCTGGCCTTTATCTGACAGTTGTCTGTCCACAAGAACTTCCAGTTGTTGGACTTCTTTAGAGCTAGTGCCTGAGAAAATAGCGCCTTATTTTCGGGGGTGAGGTGATCGTTAATGTAGATTGGTTTGTTGGTGACTCCGGATAATTCAATATCATTCAGGTGCAGTTTGGCCTTCCGAGCCTTGCTTAGGAATTCTGATTTCTTCGTACGAGAGTTGAAGCGGGCTAGCAAATTCTTTGCGCCAGCTTTCACGGTCGAGACACGGTGAACAACGTCGAGATCAGTGGGTGCCAGTTTACAATCAATCTTATCACCTATAGCTTGCATAATCGCAACGCAGTTTTCACCTCCTGTCACCGGGATTCCCTTGATCTCGACGTTATTAATCCTGGAATATTGCTCCATTTGTGAGACTTTCAGAGATAATGCCGCATTTTGTGCTTTTAACGCCTTGTTCTCAGCAATCAGAGAGGCGTTATCTCTCTGCAAACTTTCTACGACACCATTCACGTACTCGGCAGTAGCTACCAGCTCACCTATTTGTTTATTGATGTCAGCGAAGTTCACACCTGATAGCTGTGCTTTGACGATGAACTTGTTAAAGATGGCATCAACCAAATCATCAGGACATTCGTTCAGTCTAGCCTCAAGATCAAGAATTTTTTTGCTCAGCTCGGCAGTAGTAGGCATTGCCCAAAATCGAGCAAGGCAGTACAGATATGTGCAACACGATTAGACGCAGAAAATGATAAGCGAAAATTATGGCAGCGACGACAGTACAACGGCAGTGCAAACGCAAGGAAAGCGGGTTATTATTACTAACCTGCGTAGTAGAAAATCGTGCGTAAGTACAAGAGCGATGCTTCGTTGCACTGTCGCCGTTGCCAATGGTGTCCAACCGTGAGCCTCGGCTTCTTTATATGATGATGGCAGCCGATGTGAAGCCCTCTAGCGGAGCACCAGTGTAAGTATCTCCGCAATGCGAAGACAGATTGATGACCGCCGTTCCACACGTGTCGTCAGAGACAGCGCAGCAGGCTTGCTTCCACGATAAAGCGGCTGATGTCCACGGATCCTTGTCGGATGCGTTGAAGCTCGGATAACTGCGTAGTAGAAAATCGTGCGTAAGTACAAGAGCGATGCTTCGTTGCACTGTCGCCGTTGCCAATGGTGTCCAACCGTGAGCCTCGGCTTCTTTATATGATGATGGCAGCCGATGTGAAGCCCTCTAGCGGAGCACCAGTGTAAGTATCTCCGCAATGCGAAGACAGATTGATGACCGCCGTTCCACACGTGTCGTCAGAGACAGCGCAGCAGGCTTGCTTCCACGATAAAGCGGCTGATGTCCACGGATCCTTGTCGGATGCGTTGAAGCTCGGATAACTGCGTAGTAGAAAATCGTGCGTAAGTACAAGAGCGATGCTTCGTTGCACTGTCGCCGTTGCCAATCCTTCGTTGCACTGTCGCCGTTGCCAATCAAACATTCAAACATGACAAATTGACATTCAAACATTCAAACATGACAAACATGACATTCAAACATGACAAAAACATTCAAACATGACAAACATTCTACAAAGACCTCGACTTGGGCGCTACCACCGAGAACAAAAAAGATCACTGTAATAACCCTTGAGGATCTCACATGTGAAGGCTCCTTGATTGAAAGCTTGAAAAGTCACTTACTGCGGTACATTTGGCGCCTGATCGTTTTTACATGCTGCTGAAAATTCATAAAGAGGGAAACCCTGGCAGAACCGTTATATCAGGCACGAGAACCTTACCGCAACCCATATCTAGTTATATTTACTCTTTATTCAAAGACATACTACCCACACATGAGTTCTTTTAGAGTAACACAAACCATTTTCTTCGGGAAATTTCGGGCATGAAAACTCCAGATGGTGTTCTCCTCGTAACATTGGTTGTTAATTCACCCTACACAATTACTCACACGCCGATGATGTAAAAACATTTGTTGAATCGTTTGGTACCTACAGCACTATCTCATATCCAAGCAGAAAAAGCAATTGAGATCTTAACGTGACTTGTACTCGAATTGAACAGCTTTGAATTTAACAGTGCGCACTACCTTCGAATCAACGGCACAGCGATGGGTACCAGAATGGCCGCACACTACGCTAGCTTATTCACGCACCATATAGAGTCCAATTTTCATTGATCTTGTGATATGAAACCTTTAGTCTATAAACGGTAACTAGATGATATATTCATGATTTGGACACATTCGGAAAACGAGCTGCTCAAATTCATACAGGAATTCAACCAAGTGCACCCCAGCATTTGTTTTACACATTCCTACTTCACCACTAAAATAAGCTTCCTTGATGTACTTATTCGAGGGGACGATCCTGCCTTGGTAACTAGCGTATACAAAAAACCTACGGACAGGCAACCCTACCTGCACTTCAAAAGCGGCCCCCCACCCCGCGACCCTGCAATACCATCATGCCCTATTCCCCAGCGCACAGATTCCTACGAATCTGCTCCCACACCAAGGACTTTCCCAAAAACAGCACATATATGCGCGAAGTACTCTTTCACGAAGTATACCCGCCAGCTATCATTGAAGACGCTGTCAAAAAAGCGGTAAATCTGGACCGCCAGACTCTTCTACGACACCAGAAAGATTCCGACCAGCACTGTACAAAAATTTGCTCTTAACTTTCTCGAGCGACCCACTGAAGATAAACAAGGTCCTAAAAAACACTTTGAAATATTGTAACAAAGCGTTACAATATTCAAATTTTCACTTCTCCTCCTTTTGTGGTATACAGGTGACCGAAAAGTATAAAGGATTATTTGATAATTACAAAGACAGGCGTGAAAGCTCAAACAGGGTGTCGCCCTTGCCTGAAAACCAGATGCAAGGTATGCAAACACATGCAGGCAACGACAGTGGCAGAAAGCACCCACTCGGGTTTAGAGCGCCGCATAATAGGTGCACTGAACTCTCACTCAAATAACGTTATATACCTTCTAGATTGTGGGGTATGTAACGTCCGACACGTGGGCCAAACAGACACTCCGTTTAGAAATAAATTCAGCAATGATCGGACACAAGTAGGGTCCCTGCCAGGCTTTCCACTTTCAAAACGCAGCACAATAAAAGATTACAGCTTTGATGACATCAGGGTTACACTATTGCAAAACAGTTTTCGATCGATCAGAGAACGTCAACTATAGCAATCTTACTTTATCTACGATGAAACAATAAAAACGGAATAAATCAACACCAAGGCACGCTGCCAGCTTTACGATTACTGGACCACGGCGGCACTGGCAATATGCGGTGGTCTTACAATCCGCTGATCTTTACGCAGCTTCTCGGCTTGTTCGGGCGTGCAAATGCCAGTCACCCGAGATCGTTTGTCGGAGGCCTATCTGCGCATGACCACCAATCAAGACAGCACGTGTCTTGCCTGCCGCTACCAACGTCGTTGGATGGACTATCTCACGGATCGTCTACGTCGTTGCTTACAGCGGAGGTTGTCAGCCTGCAGGTGGCGCCATCGTGCATCTGGACTACATATAAGCTGCCTCCGTTCCTCAAGCTCAGTGGGCACGGCGGCACTGGCAGTATGCGGTGGTCTTACAATCCGCTGATCTTCTTTACGCAGGTGAGATTACGAAACGAGAAGTGTATCCGTACTAGCGACCCTTTTTTGCCTGTGCTGCCGTGCCCACATTTGTGTGTCATGATGTGTACCACCACGTCTGTACTAAAGAAATTGTTGTTACTACTCGGTAGAGATATCGAAACAAACCCTGGCCCGGAATTGACGCAAATCTGTAAGCAGCTAGAAGCAATTGCTAGCGATATTAAGGAAATAAAAGAGACCCGATTGGTCAACATAGAAAGCAAAATGGATACCCTCACGCGACTGGAACAAAAGGTCGAGGCGTACCAGGAACAAGTGGCCTCTATGAGTGCTCAAATCCTGGTTCTAGAGAATAGAATTGATGAATTAGAAAACTACAGCAGGAGATCAAATTTGATTGTTTACGGCATACCTGAGGTTGAAAGAGAGACCAACGAAAGGCTAGAGCACGTAGTGAACAGTGAAATCATTGAGGGCACTCTGGAACTGAATCCGGTTGCAATTGAACGGATTCATCGTTTAGGAAGGCCGGATCCAAACAAGACACGACGTGTAATCTTCAAGCTGTTTGACATGAGAGACAAGAGCAGTATACTAAAGAATGGTCATAAACTGAAAAATACTAATTTTTCAATTGGGGAGGATTTTTCAAAAAAGTGCGAAATGTACGTAAGAAACTGTGGGAAAGTGCCAAACCGAATCGCGATAAAAAGGAGAAAGTTGCATTAGCATGTACCAAATTGTACATAAACGACAAAGCCTATGTCTGGGACAGCGATAAAAATGAACGAGTACCACTACAAAAAAACGACGCCATAAACAGGAGCCGCCCAATGACACGGCTCCATGCACTGGCGATAGGGTCATCACACTAGGCAAGAGTAAACACCAAACGAACCATTCCATACCCTTTAACAAACACGGCGCACAAAATAACATAAACATTTGCAAGGAAAGACAGCTGCGAATCATCAATTTAAATGCACGAAGTGTCAATAACAAAACAGAACAGTTCGAAATTCTGTTACTTCAACATGACCCTCACATTGCGGTAGTCACTGAAACCTGGTTGCGCAGTGATGTAAGTGACGACCACGTTTTCCCCCTGGTTACAATATATACCAGAAAGATAGGGAATCTAGGGGGGGCGGGGTTGCCGTTTTGATCAAGAGATCAATTGAAGCCGTCTTTGTTGATAATCCTTTTGGGCTTGAGTGCGCATGTCTTAGATTGTCTTGTTGGGGCTTCAGTTTCATTCTTTATGCTCTTTATAGACCGCCGGATGCCGGAATTGATTATGTTGCCAAATTACGGGATCACATGCTCCAGTTCCAAAATAGCAAAATAATACCGATTGGTGACTTCAACTTCCCAGGAGTCAACTGGAAGCAGTTCCAGACAAACTATAAATCCAACAAACAAATACATATTTTGTTTGATATAATGCTTACTCACGACTTGATCCAATTAGCTAAAGAACCCACTCGTGTCAACGCTACATCCAGTTCTGTACTAGATCTTGTATTCGTTCACCGCGACTTTAGAGAGAGTACAGTAACAGTAAAAAAGGGCTTGTCAGATCATCATCTTGTTTGTACCTCTCTGCCATTGGGTCGGTCTGTCAGTACTGATAAATGTTCATCACGCTCTTTCAAGGATTATTCACAAGCTAACGATGAATGTATAATTGAGCATTTGGAATCTTCCCTTGATGATTTTGATGGGGACGACGTATACGCCCTTTGGAATAAATGTAAAGAAATGTGCCAACACTGCGTACAAAATTTTGTGCCAAACAGGCGCAAACGAGTCTATAAACACACGCCTTGGGTAACCCGGAAGATAATTCACCTTAAGCGAAGAATTAAACGCTTAAAAAAAGACATGTACAATCGCCCGTTGTAGAAGAGATAAAGAATACTTTGGCACGTGAGGTTCGTGGCTCCAAAGACTATTATTTTAAAACATTGTTGCCTAATTTTATTAAAAATGACCCCAGTAAATTTTGGAATTATATTTCTGAAAAAAAGAAGCCGGTGAAGGAAATAGTAGTGGGTGGTTTTGTTATTTCAGACCCGCAGGCAATTGCTCAGCATTTTAACCAGTACTTTCAAAGTGTATTCTCTGATTCTTGCGCATGTATGTTGGCGCATACCGCAGTGTATCGTCCTAGTGATGTTGGCTTTATTTCTTACTCTGGTGTGTTATCTATGCTTTTGAACCTTATTACAAAAAATCATGTGGTCCAGACAGCATTCCAAACATATTTCTTTGTCGCTATGCTGAATCACTGGCTAAATTTCTTGTTTTATTTCGTACTTCTTTAATGTATGGCGAGCTCCCCGAAGACTGGAAGATAGCTCTGGTTGTACCTATCTTTAAAAAGGGCGACCGCCTATCTTTTCAAAATTACCGTCCAATATCACTAACATCTTCTTGTTGCAAACTAATGGAACACATTGTCGCCACTCGCATTCTTGAATGCTTAAACGACCATAATATTCTAACAGGTTTCCAGCACGGGTTCAGGAAAGTGTACTCCACCGTCACACAGTTAGTTACAGTATTTCATTCGTTTGCACACACCTTAGACAACACCGGTCAAAAAGATGCAATATTTCTAGACTTCAGTAAAGCATTCGATAAGGTACCACATGACAAATTAATTCTTAAGATGCGAAATATTGGCCTCCCCGAAATTCTGGTCACATGGGTTGCAAATTACTTGACAAACAGCAAACAACTGGTCATAATAGATGGAATACGGTCCGGCTATCTTGATGTCACTTCGGGAGTTCCTCAGGGAAGTGGGCTGGGTCCATTGCTTTTCATACTGTATATAAATGATATTGTTAATGTAATTGCAACTGGTGTGCAAATTCGGTTGTTTGCGGATGATGCATTCTTGTTTCAGGATGTTTCGTGCTGTGCTGATCAGTGTGAACTTAATACCAATCTCACTAATATACTTGAATGGTGCAAGAACTGGGGAATGGTGCTGAAGGCCGACAAAACACTGTATCTTTGCATAACACGAAAGAAAGTTCCGTACGACTATCATTACACATTAGGAAATCGCCATTGAAACAAGTCACCAGTCATAAATACGTCGGTGTCACACTAACCAGCAATCTCTCGTGGAATTTACACATTCACAATATTTGCTCATCTGCCTTTCGTAAGCTATGCTTCTTAAAACACAAACTCAGAAATTCCCCTTCTAACGTCATGCTCCTCAGCTACTTTACTTTTATTAGACCTAAGCTCGAATATGCCTGTATAGTCTGGGACCCCTACACTAATCACAACATCCGTAAAATAGAAAGAATTCAGAGAATAGCTGTAAGGTTTATTTACTCTAAATACTCACGTACTGATTCTCCCTCACAAATAATGCTTCCTAACAAAATCCCCAGCCTTGAATCCAGGAGAAAGTGCTTCCGTCTTGATTTCATTTCTTCACTAAGTAAAGGTGCACTGTCCAGTGACCCATCTCCGTTCTTGTCACCGTTACAAACAAGACCTACTAGGCACCACAACCCGAATGCTTTCGCCCCATATTTTGCTGCTACTGACACCTTCAAGTACTCTTTTTTTCCGCGTACGATACAAGAGTGGAATGAATTACCCCATGTATAAGTGCCTTGTTTGCTTGTATTGTTTGTATTTTTGCATTTTATCTTCTTGTGCCCCCCTGCTTGGACCTAACCATGATCTGCAGTATGTATTAAATGAATAAATAATAAAATATATAAATAAAAGACGCAAATGCTCCTCCTTAATGTGTCCTCTGCCCCTAGCCTCCATATAAGTCAATAATATTACCCCCAAACAAAGCTTTTAGCGTTTGCATCTGACAATAAAGAAATGGTTTGCCGTTTCAAGCACAGCCGGAATGCACAGATAAGTGGTCTCGGATGTCGTACAGTCCCCCTTTTTTTCTTTTATTTCTTCTTTTCTTCGCTGACAGGAACCAATGCATATAATGAGTTTTGATGGCGGTGCCACAATTACCGGCTCTTTCAATCTTTCGACGCCACCAACGCGCACTGGAAGCGCTCAAGCTCTCCGCACCGATTGGTTATAAACTTTAAAAGAGGGCAAGCGGCCAACGGATTGTCCCGAAAGGTGGAATACAAAACGGTAGTCGCGTTGTTCACTTTGGGGGGCAAAGATGGCACTGCCCGTTCCTGCCCCTTTCGAATCCCGCCGTGCCTCTCTTGCTTCTTTCAAACAATTTTTCCAACTTTCTTTTTTTTCGTTGTTATTGTTATTGATATTTTTTATCCTTCTCTCCTGTGTCGACAAGCTATAGGCAGACACAAAATTGTTTATATAGTGATATGCCCTGAAAAAAACGGTGCTTCTGTCAAAACGTCGGTTTGACAAGCCGTATGTGAAAGTGTACGTGTACGTACTTTTACATTGTAGCAACCGAAGTTATTGTGCAAGTAAGCTTATATATATATATATATATATATATATATATATATATATATATATATATATATATATATATATATATATTCACAGTGTAGCAATAACAAAGAATGGAAACAACTTGCGACTGCGAAACAGCGTGTTTCAGATTCAGCTGTACACGGAACGCCCTCTTCATCTTTCTGTGCTAAAGCTACATACCCGCTATCTGGAGTCTGCAAAACACCTCCATTGTCGTTTTTTTTTCTCTACGCATATACAAGTGTAATTTATTCTTCTTTATAGGAACGTCGCCCCGATGGTACATTTGAGCTAGCATTGTTTGAAAACGGACAGTGAGCCGCTGATATATGGCTTCGTGCATACCACATGCACAATTAAAGGCCGTTGCTGTCAACGCCTGGTGCAAGACGGACTGTCGGGGACGACCTCGTAGGTGACGTCACTCAGCTTTTGCAGTACTCTATATGGTCCTTGGGATAGTTTTATGAGCTACTCGGGTAGTCCACGTCTTGGTATGGTTGTTCAATTGCACACTCACTGACGGGCTTTGTAGGTTACTGCTCTCCGGTGGGCATTGTAGCGACTCACGTCATAATGTAGTTGCTGACGGATTCACATGCGTGGGAACTGCCACTCTACTTCTGCGCGTTTGGTAAATATTTTGGCACCTGTGTCATTGTCATCCCATTCATGTGGTAACAAGGCATTCAGCATTGTCCGTCCTTCAATTGTGCGCGACCGTAATATAGGGTAATATTTCGTCCCAATTTTTATGTCGAACGTCAACATACATCGAATGCTTATCTTTATTATCTTGTTTAGGCATTCTATCTGCGGGTGGTAGGCAGTGGTATTTTGAAAACTCGTTCCACTTACCATAAAAGCGTACTGAAAGAGAGCTGTCGTGACTGCAGTACCACGGTCTGTTACCACGACGGTGGGTGTGGGTACATCATGTCGTTGTACAACAATTTTTATGAAAAGTTTTGCTACCCCCGCTGCTCTGCTTGTTTGGATAGCCTTCGTTTCAGCGTAGCATGTAAGGTATTCTGTCGCGACGATAAACCAGCGGTTCCCAGAAGCTGAAGTAGGAAGAGGACTTAATATACTGAATCTGATCTAGTCGAATGCTTACAGGTTGCAACAAGCGAGCTGGTTTCGTCGGAGGAGACTTACGTCGCTGGCAGTCCAAACAAGTACGAATTCGTCACTTGACGGCAGTGGTGAACCTTGGCCAGTAGTCTCTTTGCTGAGCTCTCGCCAATGTGCGCGTGTAGTCTAAGTGACCAGAAGTCAGCTCGCTGTGACATGCTAGAGGCATTTCAGTGCGGAGGGTTGGCGCAATGACAAGCAAGTAGGAAGATTCGATCGACTCGACGAAAAATTTCTTTTGTATCGAACGCTGTTCCGTACAAAATACGATGGCAACATTATTGCGAAAACTCTGGTTTCACTCTGACATTGTTCTTTTAAGTATTTTATCAAACCTTACAGATCAGAGACGTAACATTGTTGATGGACGATGGTAGACGTATCAAGCACCCCAAGAAACGCTGTTTCATTCTCATGAGGTCGGGAAGCTGACTGCATTGGTAATCGGGACAGGCAATCAGCGACCATAGGTCACTTCCCAGGCTTGTGGACGACGGTCATGTCGGATTCCTGCAGCTTGAGTCTCCAACATGCTAATTAGCTGGTGGGATCTTTTAGATTAGTTACCCAGCAACGTGAATGATGGTCACTAACAACGTCAAGTGTCAGCCATAAAAATACGGGCAAACTTTTATCACTGCCCGTACTATGGCGAGACAATTTTTCTGTTGTTGAGTAGTTAGCCTCTGTGCGTGTTACAGTTCGACTTCCCTAGGCGATCACTCTTTCTGCGTCCTCTTTCCGTTGCGCAGGCACAACCCCCAGACTGACATTGCTAGCGTCAGTGTGAAGCGTCGTCGGAGATTCTTCGTCGAAGTGGGCAAGCACTGGAGGCGTTGCAAGCGGCGATGCAATGTGGGCGAAATCTGCGATAAACCGACAATAATAGTCACAAAGGACCAGGAAGCGTCTTACAGCCTTCTTATATGACGGTGAAGAGAACTGTGTGACGGCGGCAAACTTTTCCAGGATCTGGCCGAACGCCTGCCTAGCTAAAAACGTGGTAAAGAAACAAAAGTTGAAATAGAATTGACAATTCTCTTAATTCAAGCTGAGGCCCACAGACCATATGGCACATAAAAGAAATTGAATGCTCTTGCAATGCTCGTCAAAAGTAGCCGAAAACGTAGCCAAAAACGTTGTCCAGACTAGGCACGTCTTCCACTTCAATCCTGAAAGTATGGTGTCTATGAGCCTTTGAAAAGTCGCGGGTGCGGAGCACAAACGGAAAGGCCAGAGTTTGAATTCATGTTGTTACAGAAAAGAAGAGACGCCGTATCGACGAGGCTTGAGATTAGATGTATTCAAAACTAGTGGTAATGTCGTGACCGCTTCACCAGCGATCGAGCATCGAGTGAAGACTACCCTTCGTCTTCCTCGTCAGGCACACATGCGCGTCACCCCTAGATTATGAATATATATGCATGTAGCAGAACCACCGGTGGCACAAGCGCCATCTCGGTGCATCTAATTGTCAATGTCACTAGGATAGTTTTAGGGCTTCAAGCGTGCAACATGTACAATATCGGTAACCTGTTGGGCACATAAAGGCGATGGGAAGGCAGGATTAAAAACATATCTTACTGGAAAAACCACACGAAGGACTTGGTGTGAAGGTGTGTAGCGAGTGAGCAGTTTTTCTGACAAGCCAACATGAAGGGTCGGACACTAGAGCAAAAGCAATGAATTGGGCGGAAAGTGTAGGTTGTGGTGCCGTTGGTCATACAAACGCTGGTGCTTCTCTTGAGAGTTCAGAAGGCAAGTGCGGGTGATTTCGCATGCGTGAGTGGCCCGGGTGAGAGCGTCCATGACATATACCCTGGTCGGTACCACATAAGACGGTATGACAGTGTCTAGAGGCAATGTTGGTTCTCAGCCAAACAGCAGAAAAAATGGAGAGTAACCAGCAGTGTCAAGGCATGAATAATTGTAGGCAAATGTACGGCAACGTGAGATCTCAGTCGCTGTGTTTGGTAGAAACATACTTAGCGAGCATGTCTGTAAGAGTTTGATTTAGACTCTCCGTGAGTCAATTGGTTTACGGGTGGTATGACGTAGTCAGCTTGCGTCTCATTTTACAGGACTACAAGATGTCGGCTATGACCTTCGACAAAAAGGTGCGGCCTTGGTCTGTGAGCAGCTGCCGTGGGGCTCCGCGTTGCAAAATCACGTCCTTGAGGAGGAAGTCGGCGACATCTGTGGTGCATCTTGTTGGAAGAGCTCGCGTGATGGAATAATGCGTGGTGTAGGTGGTGGCCACGGCTATCCACTTGTTGCCCGAGGAAGACAAAGAAAAAGGGCCAAGAAGGTCTAAGCCTACGCGGAGGACGGTTCTGACGGAGTATCAAGTTGTTGAAGGCGTCCAGCGGCAAGTGTCGACGATGTTTTGCGGTGCTGAGAATTCTCAGAAACCGCAACGTATCTTCTAGGCGTGCAAGCCCTGTTCAAAAGAAACGTTGGCGTATTCGGTCGTAATGGCGTGACACACCAAGCTGACCAGCAGAGTGAAGGACATAAAGTTCATGTAAAACTTCTGAGCGAAGGTGTTTCGGAATGACAGAGCATTTTCGGTTCATCCGGCTTAAAACTTTAGCGGTGTAATACACCATCGTGGAGCTTGAATGAACGATGGGACTGATTGGAAGATGGTGATTCGAGGTGCTCGATGATAGCACGCAAGGACGCATCATGGTGCTGCTCGTCACCGATGTATGGCGTTCACGAAAGGAAGAAGACGCAAGGCTCGGTGTCGGGATTAGACATATTGCTCGACTCAGCAATCGGGTAGCGGGACAGGCAGTCTGCGTCCTGACGTAGGCGTCCGGACTTTTACGTCACCGTGTAGGTATGCTCTTGCAGTCTTAGAGCGCAGCGCCCGAGCCGCGCAGTAGGATCCTTCAGCGACGTAAGCCAACATAGCCCATGATGGTCAGTTATCACAGAGATATATGTGCCATATAAATATGGGCGGAACTTTCAGACTTCCCAAACAAGAGTAAGAAATTCACGCTCAATAATGTAATAGTTGCGCTCAGCAGCTGTGAGGAGGCGGCTAGCGGAGGAGACAACTCGGTCGTGTCCCCGTTGGCGTTGGGCTAAGACGTCTCCGATTCCATGACCACTAGCATCTGTTCGGACATCTGTCAGAGCGGATGGGTCAAAGTGAACCTATATAGGTGAAATCGTCAGCATTTTGATTAGGTGAAAAAAAGGAGCAGCTTGGTTGGTACCTCACGTAAATGTGACGTCTTTTATCAGAAGCTCTGTGAGGGGTCGAGCGATGTTTGCGAAATCTTTCACAAATCTTTTAAAATAGAAACAAAGTCCTACAAAACTCCGGACGTCTTTGGCTGACTAGGGTACAAGAAAACTGGTGACTGCACGACTTTTTACGGGGTCCGGCTGCAAACCAGAGGCATCGACAAGGTGGCCCAACACAGCAAATTGCCGGCCTCCGAAGTGACACTCCGGCAATTTCCATTGAAGGCCTGCAAAGCGAAATATGTCAAGAAAAGCTGACAAAAGCTGAAGGTGGGTTTCAAATGTTGGGAAATATATAAATACATCGTCAAGACAACAAAAACTTGACAATTTGAACCCTTGTAGCAGAGAGTCTATCGTACGCTCGAACGTGGCTTGGGCGTTGCGTAGCCCAAATGGCATAACCTTGAACTGATATAGGCCGTCTGGAGTGAAAAACGCAGTCTTCTCTTGGTCTTTTTCGTCGACAGCAATCTGCCAGTAGCTGGAACGTAGGTCTATTGAAGAAAAGTATCGGGCGCCGTGGAGACAATCCAGAGCGTCATCGATGCTGGGTAAAGGGTAGACGTCCTTTTTCGTGATTCTATTTTGATGACGGTAATCCACGCAGAAGCGCTACGTGCCATCTTTCTTTCTGAACCGGTCACCAGGGGCTTTAGTCGCTGCAGGCGTGAAGACTTTCTTGAGTAGGCGACGCAGGTGAGCACTCATTATGGACACTTGAGCTCTGGTATCAAATAATGCCGTCAAAGAAATGCCGTCAACATACACCTCAATCAAGTTCGTATTAGTGGGGAGCGTCAACGGAGGATTTGTATCAGTTGGAATTGATGCAGCACTACCTCCCAGAGCTGCATGATCTAGTTTATCGTCCGACAGGATCCATAGTTCACCCCCGACGGATAGCAGCGTGTTTGAGGCGATGGGACACGGCGGCGTTGAGGTGACGGCGAACGAGCGGTGAAGCGGCTGTTAAGAACGTCGAAAGGGGGGTACACACGACTGGGCGAATACCGTTGGGAGTCTTCGTATGGGCAAGAAGAGGAAAATGGGCACCACTTTGAGAGCGTCAAAGTGCTGTGGCAGTAGCGGAAGATATGGGACTCGGTGGCAGGAGAAATAGTTTGGCTGATCGTCTGCAGTTCTCCATTTTGTCGGATTGCGAATCGCGGAAGAAATTATGAGCCATGGCGTGGTGCATTTATAGTCAATTGTCTGGAGGTGGGTCGTGAGACAGGCCAGGCCACAGGAAAACCAAGCTTTGCAATTTTCTGCCTCACGACAGCTTGAATAACGGAGACCGCTGGAGGTGTTTGTGCAGCGCCATGGTCGAGCGTATGTGGAGGTAATGGTGCTGAACTTGACGCCTCAAGCTCCCGTCGAACTATTCGTGTCACGCTGTTCTGCATGGGTTATGCGGCACAGAAATCGGTGCAGGTTGATGTAACAGCCATGTTAGGTAGCCACGTAAATTAGGCCGAACATGGCGGCTTTGGACCATTTCGAAGCTGTGGAATTCCTTGATAGTCATATCTACGGTCGTGCCAATGGTGTAGACGAGAAAGTTGAAGGCGTCATCCGCGATGCTCTTGAGTATGTGCCCCGCCTTGTCACTCTCTGTCATTTGCTCGACCACTTTTCGGCACAACGCGAGCACGCCCTCTTTATACGAGACGTAGAAGTCAGTAGAAGACTGCACACGAGTGGTGAATGCCTTTCACACTTTTGTTTGGCGACCGGACGGCTCATTAAAGATGAAGCGTAGTCTCTCCTTAAAGGTATCCCAGCTGGTGAGCTCGATCTCATGGACGTCGAACCAGGCACGTGGGGTGCCGTTTAAGTAAAATATTACGTTGGCGAGCATCATGGTGGGGTCCCATTGGTGCATCTTGCTAACACGCTCGTACATACGAAGCCAGTAGTCAATGTCAAGCCCAGGTTGTGCGGAAAATGTACCGGGATCACGGGGGGTGGGCATCGTCAGGCATGTAGCAGCTGGAGCTACAGATGGAGACGCTGACGGGTTGTCAATGGTAGCCATGGCCTTAGACGGAGCGATGCGGCCACTGCGAAGCTTCGTGGTGAAAACGGGGAACGTTTCACCTCCGCCAAATATGTTACGGAAAAGAAGAGACGCCGTATCGAGGAGGCTAGGGATTAAATGCATTAAAACCAGCGGTAATGGCGTGACCGGTTCACTGGCGATTGAGCGGAGACTACCCTTCGTCTTCCTCGTCACGCACACACGCACGACGCTCCTTAGAAAATCAGTACATATGCATGTAGCAATATAAACCAACTGTTGTCACAAAAGCGGTTTGCTTCCAGTCTCTTGAGTCTATCTCGATTTGCCAGTATCCACTCCTCAAGTCCATAAAATAAGAGTAGCGAGAATGACAAATTTTGTCAAGGGAGTCATCAATACGTGAGAGCCGGTACAAGTCTTCCTTCGTCACCTAAGTCAGCTTCCTGTAGTCCACGCAAAAATGCAAAGCACCGTCGTTTTTCTTCAGTAGCACTACAAGTGATGCCCAGGGACTCTATGACGGGTGAATAACGTCATGTTGAAGCATTTTAGCAAATTGTTCTTGTATGACATCGCGTTCCTTCAGTGCCACACGATAATAATTCTGGTGAATAAGTCTCGTCGTGTCTTCAGCGATTAATTTGTGCTTTGTTAACGACGTTCAATCAACTCGTGCTGTCGATGAAAAGCATTCGTAGACTTCGGCTGGCTGCTGAACAAGTCTGTGTCGCTCGTCCTTTGACAGAGTGATTGCAACGTGAAGAATGGGTTCTGATTCATGATTATGCGCTTATAATAATACTGTCAAGCATAAACTGCTTTTCCTCTCTACAATATTGTTGAAGAAAGCCATCGCTGTGCCCCCCTTCGGAAGTAGCCGGCGCTCAGCACTAAAGTTGGTCAGGAGCAAGTTTCTGCATCTACCATAGAGACGGACGATACCTCCTGCAACTCAAATGCCATGGCTTGATAGCAGCGAGCTAATTTGGTCGTCAATGCCTTCGCCGTTAAACTTTTCGTGGCCTTCTACCAAAACAAGGGTGCATGACTATGGCGTGACGACCACACCATTATCAATTATAGGTAGAGGGTTATGTATCATGCCTAAACAGTCGACTAAACCAGGGCTGTTGTGGAGCGTAAAAAAATGGTCTGGGAGTTTGATGACGGCACTATATTCTCTCAAGAAGTCCATCTGTATAATCAGGTTTCTGCAGCACGAAGTGAGGACTACGAACGTTGCCACGAAAGAAGAGCCACCGATGTCGAGTCTCGCTGTGCACCTACCAACAGGCATCAACAGCTGACTTCTTGCTGTTCTCAGGTGAGGTCCCGTCCACGTCATCGTTAGTTTCTGAAGGTGTACGGTGAAGTTTTCACTTAAAATAGAAAAGTTGGCAGCGCTGTCAACTAGGGCTGTTGCTTGCGGTCAGTCCACAAAAGAAGTAAGGTCTGTGGTAACAGTTTCTCGGTGTTATGACTAGTCGGCTATATGGCATCCTGTAGCGAGAATAACAGGGGTCTTTGTGTCGTCTCGATTGCGTGCAACCTCAATCTCGGAGGCTGCCTTCAGTTTCCAAAGCGCGGACTGGGTGATCTCCTTTCAGTGACGTTAACAGAAGCGCGCTGGCGTGACGAAGGTGAGTAGGCCGGAGACTGAGAGCGTGATCGAAGTCCCTAACCTGGCTGGTAATCAGGGACACTGTTGGAATTGTTGGCACGGCGGTCGTCAAAATGGGGATAAGACAAGGGGGCTTCTTGAGAATCAACGTCATCCAGGTATGGATCGTAGTCATCGTTGGCTCGTCCATTGTCAGACCATGGCAGAAGAGCGTGAAACGTATCGACGCGTTGCCGGCAATGACGGGAAATGTGTCCCACACCTCCGCATATAAAATAAAGAGGATGCCTGTCTACAGCGCTCTAGGCGTCTGTTTTGCGAAGCTGTGGACCCAGCAACAGCTCGCAATGTGGCGAATTTTATGTCATGTTGAGAGACGGCTCTTCGAACGGCGGCATGACGGCAGGGCGCTGCGATGTCGCTTCTTGCGGCAGTGACCAAGGAAGGGCCACCGATGGCTGGCGGTACGGCGGTGCAATGAATGGCGGGTGGAAATGCGTGGCTTCGTAGATCATGGGTTGCTGATCGTGAGTAGGATCAGTTGTTAAAAACGCTTGGCGTATTCTTTCGCGAACGACTTCTCAGCCACTCATGACACATCATGGCATGTGTCATGAGTGGTTCTGGGACCGCATTCTGCAACTTCTGAAGCTCTTCGCGAACAATCTGTCTCAATAAATCGCGCAAGGAAGTTCGATTGTTATACGTCACCGTGGTGACTTGAATGTGGGTTCTGCTGGACAAGCAATCGTACTGCTGACATTGAAGGTGAAGCGCCCGCTCGATAGCAGTAGCATTCTTGATGAAGTCCGCCACGGTGCCTGGTGGGTTGCGTAGAAGTCCGGTGAACAACTGCTCTTTTACGCCACGCATGAGGTAGTGCAACCTTTCGTCGCTCATGTGCGGGCCAGCTCTACGGAAAAGACAGGCCATATTCTCAGTGAACATTGCGACTATTTCATTGGGTTTCTGAACGCGTAGCTCGAGTAAGTGCTGCGCACGGTCGCGCCGGTCGACGTTGGTGAATATGTCAATCATCTGCCATTTAAAGTCACTCCATGTTGACAAACTGCCTTCTCTTTTGCGGTACAAAGTACTAGCACTGTAATCGAGATAAAAATAGGCGTGGGGGAGCCTTTGTTTCACTGACCACTTGTTGATGTTGGCGACACGTTCATAGTGATCAAGCCAGTCTTCGACGTCGTCATGTACGATGAGGCACCAGTGGTGAGAAAAAGGTTGCCTGAGATTGAGTTGAAGGGCTAACCAGCAACTCCACCGGGATCGCGCTGTACCGAGAACAAAAAGTGGAAACAACTTGCGACAGCAAAACAGCGTGTTTCAGAATCAGCAGTACAAGGAACGCCTTCTGCGCCTTCCTCTGTTAAAGCTACAGTCCCGTTACCCTGAGCATGCAACACCCCCATCGTTTCTCTCTTCTGTGCGTATGTACACGTGTTGCTATATATATATATATATATATATATATATATATATATATATATATATATATATATATATATTCTTTTCTTCCCCTTATATATATAAGGGAAAAAAAGTGTGTGCCTAAGGGCTCGTTTTTCCGTGTTTTGACACAATAATAATGAGATCTAACAGACAACAATGTCAAGAAATGTAAAAGAGAAGTTACTAGAACAAATGTATGTAAATAAGAAGAAAGAAAAGAGGGTGAAAAAATAACCAGTCGTGAGCAGGAAACGAACCTACGACCTTAAAATAACGCGTTCGATGCAATAACCACTGAGCTATCACAGCGGCCTTCCCTCCACCCACTTTTTGGGTTTATATGTGAATTTTAAAGTGGGAGTGTCAGTTAGCGCCCTCTGTAGCCAAGCCACGAGTGTAAAACACCCTTTTATGCGCATGTGTGGCTTCACGTAGCACGTGAACGTATTACGAGCGGGCAGCTGATCAATAGTCCCTCGTATACAACCTAATGACACCAAGTCTGCCAGTACGAGATCCTCGTTAATGAATAAGGGAAAAAAGTGTGCACCCAAGGGCTCGTTTTCCGTGTTTTGACACAACATTAATAAGATATAACAGACAATAATGCCAAGGAATGTATGAGGGAAGTTACTAGAACAAATGGAATGTAATAAGAAGAAAGAAAAGAGGGTGAAAAAATAACACAGCAGTGAGCCGGAAACGCTCACGGCTGGTTATTTTTTCACCCTCTCTACTTTCTTCTTATTTACATTTCTTTCTTCTAGTAAACTT
>WOVY01007769.1:0-29809 GCA_013436015.1 Rhipicephalus annulatus | reverse complement strand
GACACAAGTGACCTCAGGCCTAAACGGCACTCTCAGCATTTTGGATTCTTCTGTGAAGATGAGCCCTGGCAAGCAGAACCTACATGATCACTTGACGAGAGGAGAGTGACGTCGTGAGTCCTTCCTTGTTCGGTGGCCCGGACACATTGGCTTGATCTCGAAGACCTTGAATTGCTGAACGACTCTACCAATCTCAATTCAGCTCGACTACTACTACATGCCTCCAAGAGCGAAAGCAGAACGAGCGCGCTTCTAAAAAGGCCTTAATGCCGAGAGAAATGCAAGCAGGCACAGCATGCTTTCTGAGAGCACTGATTTAAAGGAAGCCTTACGGAAATCAAAACAACGGTAAGCCAAGAGTTTTCGCCCCGTTTTAAACTAGTCAAGCGATCCCCGCAAACTACAGTTTCCATAAATAGAGGAGCTCGACAGACTACGAGGGTAGAGCTACCGCGAAACGGCCCGAACTTTCCAGCATCTGTCCTCACTGGAATGAGCGTTTTTGCGAAAATTCAGCGCACAAGGCAGTTTCTTGGAAAAAAGATCGATGAAAAAGATGACAATCTGTTCTGACCTTCGAACCATGCGCTGCTGCAGCAACACATGGATTCGGGCGGCGGTTTATTGTAAATAAACCCTCTTTTTGACTCGAAGGAAGGCTCAAACTTCTTCATTTGCCCAGACTCAGCACGACACACGTATGTCATATAAGACGCATACCGGGGATAGAGTTCTGGTGAACTTCTTCGAGTTGGCACTGGACAGTGCAGCGCATTGACAGGTCCCTTGAGAGCCTGCCTTCTACCTAACAATGGGTACCGACCTTGTCTTCTTCGGCGCAACAGAGAGAGAGCCTCTTGCCAAGTTTCGGTGGCCAGTTCAGTGTTACAAACACCCGAACTCCTGGCATAAACTCACCCGCAACTGAATATCGTTGCTTTAACACTACAGACCCATGTCGTCTGCATAGGCGAGCTCACGGCTCTTGTGTACACTGGAGCTCCGCGCACAATGTCGCATCGACGCCACGCTCAGGCCAACCGCCGATCGTGGCCTGAGGCACTCCTGCGTGTTTTCCGGTGGCTGCGTGTTGCCTGTCCGTGCTCTTGACCTGTACCTCAAAACCGAAAACGGGAGCAAGTTTGTGGCCGTCGTTCCCCATCTTTGAGGACCTATTGGCTGATATATCCTTGGACCTGATTACCTTTCATGAGTGAGGGTTGCTTTCACCATAGATTGTCTTTAGTTGATTTCTGCCACTTGACTTCTGGTACCACATCAGACCAAAGGCTCCAAGTACATAGACCAGAACCAGAAGTGTCTACTGTGATGTACTAGACAGAGAACAAGAGACAGCACCCGATTCTGGGCCATCTGTTCTTATTTTGACTTCGTTCTTCTCTACCTACCGCCTCGCTCGCCTAGCATACGCGTCTGTGCCAGAGTGACAGTTTCAGTCTTCGTCGTCACACTCGGCCATGACTGCAAGCATTGTCGATGGGCCACACGACAATGCTCATGTGGGTGAGGCCTAGCTGCAGCAGTTGACATTGCTTCAGGTGGGCGGGGTCAGCTGCATCGTCGTGGTCAGCCCCGACCCACTCTAGAAATTTGTCAAAACTGGCTCCGGCGGCCGACACTGGCTATGTCACTTGGGTCGTTCGCCATGTCGTGGTGGGGACTGGTTCCTGGTCGGGTCCCTCTGTTGATGATGACTCAGCGGGACGACATTGACTGTCGCGTGGCAGTCTGCAGCCTCGGCCACGCTGCGACTTTTCAGAGAAAGCAGCTTGACTTCGATTTTCCTTTAGTGGACCAAGCAGGCATTCTCGTGGTAGAAGTTTCCTGCGGTGGTGTGGTTTTCTTGGATTGGTTCTGGCGGGTGGCCCTGATTGAATCGATATAGTCGCAGGTTGATCACAGAACGCTTTCCTTTGTCCCACCACATTTTAGAAAAACGGGGCAGGAAATGGTGGATCCGGCAACGAAACAAGTAGCATCATACGCAGCCATCTGCGCAATGTTCGGTTGGTCGAGGATGTTTTTCGGTGCGATTAGACACCTGCACAAACTTGGAGTGAAGGCCTCGTGCTGAGCTGTGGCGTGGCTCCTGATCCGTTATTTGCGTACTCCGTGAATTGCGCAGCATTGTCGCTATGGGGCTCCCGGACGCTCTAAAGTCAGCGATTCTTGAAGCCACGCTGCCTACTGGCGAGAGATCCTCGACGGAAGCCGTTCCGAAAATCAGAGGACTCTACCGATTCAGGCAGTGCATGCGTCGTACGCATATCCTCTTCCGTCTGGTCTGATTAGATGTTATTAGACTCAGCGGAAAGACCTGTCTTATTAGGTGGTAGAATGTCCAGTAGGATGGGGGCCGGTGCCTCTATGTCAACCGGAAGACTTGCGTTGGGGCCTCTTGCGGAGCTTTGCGCAAAGCTTGCCATCAGGGACCCGCCGGACACAGCTGCACCGTTGGGCCGGTGCTCCTCAGGAGCTCTAAATACGACAGCAGAAATGCCTGTGCAAGGCTGAGTTACACAATCAGGATTGTTTCCTCCATATTTGTCACCGAGATATGACAGGTAGATAGGGGCTCGAATTGCATCCTCTAGGTCGGGCTTTTCCCGAGTTCTGTCCTCAGAGAAGGTCGAGTTGCATGGGCAGGTGACACATGGAATCAAACCGAAAGCAGCTATGAGCTTGAAGCTCCACTCCGCCTATGACTGCTGCTTCCAACCTTCATAATGGTGCGACGCCACTGCACCTTTCCGAAGACGGTCTATGGCCACATATCATTTCTGGTTCTCTGTCCAGGCCGCGCGCATTGCTAGCGCGTTGACGGGTGCCACCCAGCTGGCGGCGTCGTTCCGGAACCCATGGAATTCCCGCAGTTCTTAGTTGAACGGCGATGGTGGGGCGACACGTGAGCATGCGGATATCACTCAGGCAGTGCCGTCGAGCTGGTCTGAGAGCTGCAGGAGGGTGCCCCAAAGCTGCCTGCGTTGCTCCAATGGGCTTGCCTCAAGGGCGTGCGAGGCCGCTACATCCAACACGGCGTTAGTGACACGCAATTCTGGGAACATTGTAGGAGCTCGCTCGGAGATTGACGCTGTCAGTTCGTTAGTCTTGACGCGGAGTAGTGCGATGGTACGCCGCAGGTTTGCGGCGCTGTCGTGTGTGAAGCCCGAAGAGTCAGTGATCGCGGTCTTCGAATAAGTAGCGGTTGCAGCACTGACGCCAGTGAGGTTGACGAGCAGAGAAGCCTGGACGGCGTTCCCTGGCAGCTCATATGTTGAAAGATTGCGGCAACGGAAAGTAGACCCTGAGAAGCGTGAGCGGCATTCCCAAAGACAGGAGCCGGTGCGAATCCCAGCCGGAAAACGTGGCAGGGTGTCAATAAGGTCATGCCCTGCAACCACAGGGGAGGCCTGGACGCCGTCCACTGGTGGTCTGAAGGGTAGATGAAGCGGCGGGTGGGACGCCATTGCCAATGAAGCGTGAACGGCGTTCCTCTAAAGAGAAGCCTGCAATGCCGACGAACCACGAAGACACGTACCAGTGGCTTCCCGCAGATTATTCACTTGTCGAACTCAGCATTGTGATGTACTAGACAGAGAACAAGAGACAACACCCGATCCTGGGCCAGCTGTTCTTATTCTGACTTCGTTCTTCTCTACCGCCTCGCCCCGCTTAGCACGCGCAATCTCTGCCAGAGTGCCACTTTGAGTCTTCGTCATCACACTACTAATACCAAGAGAACCTTCTATGACCAAGCGCACACGAATATACTGACTTCCCGGCAGTCATTGGCTGTGGACGCAAATGTTTTGTTCAAAGAAGCCAGCATGGTGACTCTGAATGCACCTCAGGCAGGCGCAGAGAGGATTGGTCATCCCAGCAGCCACGGGTGCCAGCTTCTTGATGACGGCAAGTGCTTCATAGCGACATTCAGTTAGAACGGAGCACTTAGATCAACACGAACTGGCTCTCACCCCTTCCAGACTCGCCACAGACTCACCCCAAATGGTCACCATCATGAAATTTGCCGCTGACAGGTTGGACGCCAAGCTGTTCAATTGGGGCAATGAGCTACTTTCAGGAACATTTATTATTTTTGGCGCGGGGAGCAGCTTTGTAGGCGTTCATGCGCCCAAAAGTGATACCAAGCTTTAGGCAAACCACATTGGCCCAGTTACCCGCGAATATGGAGATGGCAGAGGTGGTAACGCAGATGCTGTTACACCAATTTACGACCGCTATCCGCAGCTAGCCCGAACTTGCGCACGTTCGACGCCGCACAAACATCTGCCTGCTCAGCGCGCATACCTAGATGACTACAAGCGCCCCAGGCTGAATCAACGAAATATTCTGCTAAGCGCACTGCGGGCGCATCGAAGTAGCCAATGTCGTCTAGCCGAGTAGTTGGCAGCCAAGCGAGGTTGACAAAGACACTCTAGGCACAGCAACACCACTCATAAGTTAGATAGTCGCTTGCGTTGACAATTCAGGGTACACGACATGTGGGCCTTACAGACTACGGCCGCACAGCCACTGTCATCAACCAGGATGTATTTTAGGGCCTCCCCATGCTCTTTCGTAGCGTGGCCGTGTGTATTCTAGATATAGTGGTGCTCGGAAATGGGTGCGTGCTGGGCCTGGTGGAAGCAGCAATTAACGAAGTCTGGTCTTAGAATAGAACAGCCATCCCGTAGCAATGTCTGCGTGCTTCCTCTAATACCTAGAATATATATATATATATATATATATATATATATATATATATATATATATATATATATATATATATATATATATAGTCCAGTAGATCCTCCGTGAGCGGTCACAAACGTGGTTTATTTCGACGTTTCGGCCTAGAGTCTGGCCTTCATCAAGATTAAAAGTACAGTTTGTTGGGCTCAGCTTCATACAATCTCAAATCAGAGGGCAACGAAAGAGAAAAAAGACAGAAAAGAAAAAAAGAAAAGAAAAACCAGAAAAAAGAGAAGAAGAAGAGAAAAATAATATACGGTGGACTCCCCTCGGGCGCCATCTTCCACTCTTTCTTCCATTTCCCCCTTCCACTCTTCCCTCCACTTCCCCCTTCATCTCTCTCCCCCTTCTCTCCTTCCTTCACCTTTCTGATGTCAGCTGTCTGTGTATGCTTCCTTTCACTAACGCATTCCTTCCGACCAGACGGCGCCTCCTGGCACTGGCGGTTTGGTGTGGGGCAAAAAAGAGCTTTTATAGGAAGTTTCAAGCCTTTAACTACTCTGAGTCCCGTAAACATTTCGTCGTAGAAAGAAGGGTGCCACGTATTGTGGCAGAGGCTGGTAAGCGGGCATTTTAGGAAGTGCTAAGCCTTTAACTACTCGGTGCCCTGTCAACATTTCGTCGTAAAAAGAGGGGTGCCCCGTATTGCGGCAGAGGGTGGTAAGCGGGCACAATGCGAATTTCTTGCCCGCTTCTGAATTACGCGTGTAGTGGGGGCCCTCCCGGCTGTGCACAGGGTTGCTGTGGGCATGTCATGCATGGCACAATCGATTGGGTAGAAAAATAAAACAGAAAACAGACGACAGCTGCACTTATATATATATATATATAATATATATATATATATATATATATATATATATAGATATATATATATATATATATATATATATATATAAGAAAAAGTGTATACGTAAGGGCTTGTTTTCTCTTGGTTTGACACAATAATAAGATTTAAAACGGACAATAAATGGGGGAAGTTATTAGAACCAATGTAATGTAAATACGAAGAAAGAAAAGTGGGGTGTAGAAATAACTTGTCGTGAGCAGGATTCGAAGGTCGGAGGTTTGAATTCTGCTCACAAGTTATTTTTCGCCCATTTTTCTTTCTACTTAATTACATTACATTGGTTCTATTAACTTGCCCTATACAATCCTTGGCAATATTGTTTATCAGATCTCATATATATTTATATATATGAGTCATTCCACGCCAAGTGTTCCAGACGTGGCGCTTGACTATTTACAGATTTTGCCGAAAAAAATTATGCCAATTATACCCCATTATACCCCATACAGTATGCGGCCGAACATTTTGCTCGAAAAACTTTTCATGACCACGGCATCCCCTGAAAGTTCGCTTGCTTTTGCCAAAGTGTGTACAATAGCGAAATGTGTATAAATATACTTATTGTAGGACTTCGCTTTTTTTAATGAATATGGAGTGTTGGCGTGCCCAAATAAAGTTTGTTGAATTAGTATTGGACTGTGTTCTGTTTCCGGAAGACTAACCTCAGGTGAACGCCAGGCAAGGTGTCATAGGTCCCGTTAATTGAGTAGGCGATCGCCTGGCTAATTCAAAGGGCCGGAGTATCGGCCTCCCAAACTGCACCACGAAAGCGAGGACAATTTAGAAGGTTCGTATTTGGCGTGCCAGCGGACGCCGGCTATTATCCAAAGAACGAGTCAGTGCCGAGAGTTGGTAAACAAAACAAAATTTATGTTCTCAATTGTGACAGATCAAACGATACACAAATATACACACTCGAGAATAGTGGAATACGGTACAACACCAATCAGATAACTTACTATACGGTACAGCCAGTTACAGTCTAAACCACGGAAACAAACAACGATACGGGCTACAATGTAATCACATGCATCCAACAACCAAGATACTTAAAGATTAAAGAGTTCGAAAACTTATTCAGTCCAAAGTCCTTGGAACAAAAGTCTGGATGATACTCTTCCGAGAATAACTCACTCAAAGTCCAGCTCTGTTGTCGTTCCAGTGCCCCCGAACTTTCTCTCCCAGGAAACCTCGCGTCTTAATTTCACTGCTTTCCAAGCACCAAACTCATTCGCACGTAACACCTCGGCTTCCCACACGCAGCTGTTGCAACGCGTCTTCACTCGCTGGCGGTAGACACACTCTTCTACTACTATCACGAGTCTTCACCCCTCAGGTGGAAATCCTCTCATTACCTGCTTTGTCACTGAAGACATAAGCCTTCTCAGACACGGCAGAATGACCCTACGGATATTTGCGGAAAACTTTCATCTCCTGCCTACGCACACCGGCGCAAACTTTTCTCTTCTCTTGCTTTGTCATTGAGGACAAAACCTTCGCTGACAACACGGCGGAAACACCCTACGCACACTGGCACATCTTTCTTGTTTCTCCTGAGCTCCCTTGTCCGCTGCTCGCTTGTATACCTTTCATGCTAGATTCCAGAATATTCTATTTGTTTCATTGGCGCAATGCACAGCCAAGGCTGGGGAGAGAGCACGAGGTGTCGAGGACCGTCTGCGACTCGTGACGCAACTCTGCATCACCAGGCCCCTTTCCTTCCAGATCTTTTCAGCGCTTGCTCGGCGGCTGATGTGAGGAGGTCGGTCGGCGAAAGTAGGCTTCCGAGGAGAGAGATGGCGCGCCCGGGGAGTCTTTGGATGCTTGTTTTCTTCGTTAGCGTTGACGTGGAGGCGCCCGTCTAGCGCCCAGCGCTGTCAACACTGCCAGAACTCGCTCGGCGTGTACTCTCTTTCTGAGCACTCGTTTGTGACACTGCCCTCCCCCACTTTAAGAATATTATCAGATAATATTCAAAACCACACAAATGAGCGCGAATAGTCACCACACAATAGGAGTCCGTAACACAGTCCATCACTCACGATGCGTCTCATTTACAATAGAACGCTCAATCCAATTGCACATTGCAATTTAATCTCACAACACATAGAATATAACCACGGGTACATGAGTACAACACTCCATCACACATTTCAAACAATACAAACGTTCAAGGGTTTGCCTTTACAACACTGGCGAAATCTCTTTTCGACTGCATAACGTCACCATAACAAACATTTTGACTTGCTCAACATACACTTGTGACGCAGGATAACAACTACTTAACATGTTGATGCTAAACACTGCGAAACATATTACGATTCAGCCTCAGCATCTATCCTGTGTACTTCGAGCTGCGCTTACACCTTTTCTTGCGGTGCTCGGTCGATCTCTTCTTATTTTTTGTCGTTTTGTTCCGGCGAGCCCTTCCAATCTACGGTATCTGAGGTGGCGTCTCCGCCATCGTTGACACTTTCGACACCGGTAACGGGTCATAACGTTCAACCGATCTTGTCTGAATGTTTACCAGCTTGTTCACGTCACGACATTGGGCCTGGCTGGTCGACTGCACCACCTTTTCACTGTGGGTTCATTGAGGTCATCCGGCCTTAAGTCCAGCTGGACGGCACGTTCTCTCGTTCAACACGATCATCTCCCGATTCACTGCCTTTTGTACCCAGGCTTCACCTTGAGCTTTGGTGTAATCCTTCGCGGGATTCTCCTCCACTGTACCTCTCGAATGTTGGGTTGCCGGGAGCTCCATCTTAGGGTCTTCCCCCAAACTTTCGGGATCATTCGGCCCTCGCGCTCCGTAAATCGATATTTCCGATGATGAGGTCGTACAGGGGGGGGGTCGTCATGCATACAGCAGTAACCTTCCCGCTAAAGTAGGGGTTTCAACTTCAATCTCTGCTTCAGGAAGCACCCAAATCCTACTGTCAATTAGGCAAACTGGTTTCGTTTTGCCTGTTAAGTCACTTTCCCGTACCAAGATTTCCTCACAATAACAGTGGAGTTACCGGTTCTCTTAACACTAACCTTCTTGACCGCTATTTTTCCAGGCAGCGTTGGCATTCCCTTCATGCACTGGTTGGCCATCTTGTCATTACAGCACCCACAATAGGTAATTTCTTCTCATTTTTCAACTCCACGAATCCGTCGCTGACGTCTTCATCATTGGATTTTGGTGCCACCTGCACACAGGCTACTTGGTGGGTTTGACTCACTCCGTTACGACATGTGTCTGCTTTGTGCTCGGTTTGCCCACATTTGAAACATTTCACAACAGTAGGGCTCGTAAAGTTATTTCGACAGCTGTTAGCATGATGACCCACTCAGTTACATAGAAAACACCGCGGAACACTCTCCGGTGCACGCTTTTTTTCGTGTGCCGATTTCTTCAAATCTTCGGGACACTCCTTCTTGACCTTGACGAAATTCGTGCTACCTTGCGCTTCCAAGAAATAATTCAGCCAATTCGAGCATGTCTTCAAGTGACTTAGCTCTCCTCTCTTTCAAGTACAGTGACAGGCTTGGGTGGAAACTGGTGAGAAATCGCACTTTAATAAGGAGCTCTGTTACAAGCTGCCACTCTAGCGTCGCCAGCGCGAAATCGGCGACGGGAATGATAGCAGGTTGGTTCGTTCCGTACGCAAGCAGAGACAGTGAAGAGATCAGAGACGTGAGAAAACAAAGCAACTTTACTCTAGTGATATTGCAGCACACGGGATCTAATACAACACTTCAATACAACTAACAAAATACATCAACACTTGATACAACTAAAAAATATATAAAACAAAAACAATAAACCAGCTTACGAGAGAGAACTATTACAAGCTACACAAACTAACAACAATAAAACTACGGAGTAGAAACTTCGAAGATATAAACAGGTGAAGGCATACGTGTGATGACCGGCCGCGTTGCGTCCCCGACGATCGGATGCGAGAAGTCGAAGAGAGTTCTGGCACGACTGCGATGTCAGCGGTGTTGCAACGCTGGTGGCTCCGGGAGGCTAGTGCTTGCGGGTGACTTCGAGCAGGTTGAGCTAACTCGAGGCGAAGTCCCGATGCCTACGTTGCAGACGTTAATATCGCGTCACGACTAGACGAACGGCTAAGTTTAGGTGGCCAGCCGATACAGAGCCACACTAAAAACTTCTAGAAGAGATGCTTGTTGATCTGTTTCTACACCATGTTGGTCAGCGATTAGTCTGCCTAGCAGGGCAAATACCTGCGCTTAAATCCTCCTCGTGTCTCCTCGCTCTCTTCCTTGGGGACAAGAGAACTCTACATGGGTCCAATCATACGCGTTTAATTGATGGAAACTCCACCCCAAAAACATTTTGACCCCACCCCTTTTTATTGGGAGAGGGCCCTCAACTAGCGAGAGTGACAACCTGTCGCGTTGTCATACGGCTTGGCCACCAAAGCGTTTCCCACGCTTTTCCCCGTGGGAACGGTCAAACGTTTGGCTCTCAGCCGGTGCGTCTCGTAGTCTAATCCTTGTTCGGGGTATACCGCGGCCTTCTACGGCCTTGCAGACGCCGCTACAGTTACAAAAGGATTAACCGTCGGCGGCGACGTTCTAAGAAGAGCGCCCCATTCTGCTCTTCTCGGCTCCCTTTCATGCGCTGCCGTTTCTCACGGTCAGTCGGGGAGTACGGCGCCCGTTAATTGCCGTGACGCGGTGTCGCCAAAAATGGCCGTCCGTGACAAGCTCTCTGAGCTCATCGTGCTCTTGTGCTGTCCCTGAAGGTTTGATCCATCTGCCGAGATAATGGCTAAGTCGGGTGGCGTACTGCATAGCCGTCTCACGATCAGCTGGCTTTCCCGTCCGAAATCTGGCCCGGAAACCTTCCACAGTAAATCTAAAACACTTAATTAAAGCAACTTTCACCTTTGTATAATTGGCTGCATCGGTCAACGTCAGCCTACCGTACACGCTCAGCGCTTCGCCGCTCAAGCAAGTACTCAATGCAGTTGCCCATTGATGTTCCGACCAATTCTGGCTTCTTGCAATCGTCTCAAATCTGTGAAGGTACGCGTCAAGGTCGTCCTTCCTTTCATCAAACGCTGCGAGCAGCTTCCTTGGGTTCAAGCGGAAGCCATGATCTTCCCGCTTGCTGCTTTCAGCTCTAGCTTGGATGGGAGTTTCGCTTCGCTGTTGCAAATGAAGCTGCTTGAGTTCCATCTCGTGCTGCCGCTGTTGTCTCTTTCAGCCATCTCTGCCTCTCTTTCTTCTTTCAGCTGTAGCTCATTTGCCTCTCTTTTTCTTTCACCCTATAAGCTGCCAACCTTTCGCTCTCCAGCTCCAACTTCAATTGCTGCTCTCTTTCTTGTTTCAGCAGTCGCTCCTTTGCGTCTCTTTCTTCTTTGAGCGTTCGCTCCTTTGCCTCTCTTTCTTCTTTGGCCCTTTCAGCTGCCAGCCTTTCTCTCTCCAACTCAGCTGCTTTTTCTTCCTTGGCCCTCTCAACTGCCAACCTCTCTTTCTCTCCAACTGAGCTGCTTTTTCTTCCTTGGCCCTTTCAGCTGCCAACCTCTCTCTCTCCAACTCAGCTGCTTTTTTCTTTCTTGGCCCTCCTTGCTGCCAACCTCTCTCTCTCCACCCCCTCTTTCTCCTTCTGGCTCACCCACTTCCATAGTTCGGCGCCAGAAAGACCCATCTTCTCACCAAGACCTACTAACTTATCCAGATCCATGGTGCCTTTCGAATAAAATTCTAGACGTGTGCACAAGATATCTGCCAACTCAGTCTATCGAAACACTCTCTGCACACTTGTTAACGAGAACACTGAGCAGCACACAAAATTGTTCCGATAGCACTATCAGCGACTCAGGACTCTTTCTCACTGCTATGGACCCAGTGTGCACCAAAAGATACTGTCGCGAACGCCAGAATAATTGTCACAGGTCCCGTTATTCAGAGAGACGATCGCCGGGCTAATTCCAAGGGCCGAAGTATCGGTCCCCCGAACTGCACCACGAAAGCACCAACAATTGAGAAGTGGTTCTATTTGCATGCCAGCGGACGCCGGCTGTGGTCCAAAGAACGAGTCAGAGCCGAGAGTTGATAAACAAAACAAAACTATATTCTCAATTATGACAGATCAAACAATACACAAATATGCACACTCGACAATAGTTTGAACACGATACAACAACAATCACTGTACTACACGGTACAATCAGGTACACTCGAAACAAGAGAAACAAACGACAATACGCGCTACAATGCAATCACATGCATCGAACAACCAAGACGCCTAAAGAATAAAGAGTTCGAAAACTTATTCAGTTCAACGTCGTTGAAACAATACTCTGAATGATACCCTTTTGAGAATCACTCACTCAAAAACCAGCTCTGTTGTCGTTCCGCTGCCCCCCGAAGTTTCTCTTCCAGGAAACCTCGCATATTCAATTGGCCGCTTTCCAAGCACTAAACTTCATTGCTGGTAGCACATCGGCTTCCCACGCGCAGCTGTTGCAACACGTCTTCGGTCGCCGACGGTAGACACACTTTTCTACTACTATCACGAGTCGTCACCCGTCAGGTGGAAACTCTCTTCATTACCTGCTTTGTCACCGAGTGCAGAAGCCTTCGCCAACACGGCGGAATGACCTTATGCACACTTCCGCAAAACGTCCATCTCCTTCCTTCGCACACGGGCGCAAACTTTCTTCTTTTCCTGCTTTGTCACTGAGGACAAAACCTTCGCCGGCGACATGGTGGAAACACCCTACGAACACTGGCGCAAGTTTCTTCTTCTCCTGATTTCCCTTCCTCACTGCTCGCTGGTATACCTTTCGTGCTAGATTACAGAAAATTCTGATCATTTCTTCGGCGCGATGCATGGCCAAGGCTGGGGAAAAAGCGAGGCGTTTCGAGTACCGTCCGTGACTCGTGACGCAACTCTGCATCACCACGCCCCTTTCCTTCCAGATCTTTCCAGTGCTTGGTTGGCGGCTGATGTGAGGAGGATGGTTGGGGAAAATGCGCTTCCGAGGAAAGAGATGGCACACCCGGGGAGTGGTTTAGATGCTTGTTTTCTTCTTCAGCATTGACCCTGAGGTGCCCCTCCGGCGCCCGGTGCCATCACCGCCGCCCCAGAACTCGACGCGCGCTCCCTTTCTGAGTGCTCGTTTGTGACGCAATACTTCATTTTGTTCGCGACAACACCCATACATGGACCCAATGTGTGCGGAATGCTGCGCTGCCTGTGTTGTCCGCGATGCAGCCGTTTAACTGTAATCAAACAACGTATAGTCTTTTATTGCTTGGTTTGCTGTATTTTAGAGAAGATGTAGGTATAATGAAGCGCAGAATGTTTTGAGTGTAGAGAGGATGACACGTTTCATTGTAAACACATGCTTTCGACACTGCTCTATATTATGTTTGTGTATGGGTTCATGCGGAGTGCTTGCGAATTCGCTGTCTTTAATTATCGCAGAAAACCAGTACTGTGGAATAGTTTTATATGGAAGGACATGCTCAATAACCGAAGTACACCTAGCTCTTAACACGGCTATGAAAACGCATAATGAATAGCCATGTTTGCTCTGCACGGGAATATTCCCAAACTTGCCGCATGTGTAGGCTCGCGAATTTGTTCAAAAATAAAGATGATGTCTCTTCACATTTTGTATTTCTTTGTTCATTTTTGTATTTTGTTTTTACCACTGAGGCAAGGGACTTTAAAGACATTGGATTAAATCAGGCATAATCTTTGTAGTCAGTGTGAGTAGTGCATATTTTTGATGACTGATCTGCCGTGTATATTATTAAATTGATATAGATATTGCTACGTAGCTGACGTATCAGCGGTCAGAAGACGACAACGAGGAAGTGGTCTGTTGATTGTGCGTGCTGCTTCCATCTTAGCCGACGCCATACGCATCAGTTTAAATATACACTTTAAATAGACACGCCTCGTGTCAGTTTCACGTAACATCTTTGTGGTGGAGGTGCTGGGTATTTCTCCGTCTTCATCACGAAGCTCCGTAACGGCCGCATCATCACAGGTCCAACCATGTCACAGGTTGAGCAACCATCGTCTTCGCCACCTGCCCCTACCGTGACTTCTACATACGTCGTTCTATCTCCTGCTCGTGATCCCGGTGTATTTTCCGGTCAGGATGGCGTTGACATCGACGAATGGATCAACCGGTACGAACGGGTCAGCGCAAGCTATAGGTGGGACCCGACTCTTATGCTTGCCAATGTGCTTTTTTACCTCGATGGCCCACCCCGAGTGTGGTTCAAGACGCACGAAGCGGAGATTACGAGCTGGAACTCCTTTAAAGAGAAGATCAGCGACCTTTTTGGCGACACCGTTGGGCGGCAGACCGCAGCACGGAATCAACTGGCGGCTCGTGCACAGACGTCGACGGAGTCGTACGTCGCGTACATTCACGACGTCATCGCCCTATGCCGCCAGATTGACGAGCACATGAATGAGTCGGAGAAAGTGGCCCATGTGCTGAAGGGCATAGCAGACGACGCATTTATTCTTCTAGTTTAAAACAACATTGCCACCGTCGACGCCATCATTAAAGAGTGCCGGCGGTTCGAAGAAGCCAAGAGCCGCCGTATTACTCAGCGATTCACCCGGCTGCCCAACACGGCCGCGACCTCATCGTGTGAAGCCGCCCGCCAGTCCCCCACGTATGACAACGTCACACGCATTGTTCGTCGAGAAATCGAAGCCGCCTGTCCGGCTCCTCTTCAGCCACCCGTTTTCGCAACGCTCGCCTCTGACCAACAACAGCCGTCAGTGGCGTTAATACAAGCTGTGGTGAGGCAGGAGTTTGCGAATCTCGGACTTCCATCAGCATGTCCCTTGACTCAACCTGAAGCCCCGTCCTACTCCCGAGGACATGCTCGCCGTTCATCTCCAACTATGCCCTTCCGTAACCCTTCGGAATGGCGAACACCCGACGACCGGCCTATTTGTTTTTCCTGCCACCAGCCTGGGCACGTTTCTCGCTATTGCCGCCGCCGTTGGTAAAACCAACCACGTCAGACTTTCTCTACCCTCGGCGCTCATGCATCCGACGGCCCCTCGACGTTCAGTCGCCGCACCCATCAATTTCCATTCGTCGTCATCTTACGAGCCTTCCACTGACGCCCCTTTGTCCGGTCGCCGCTACCCTGACGCCCCTTCGTCCGGTCGCCGCAGTTCTCGCTCCCGTCGCCGCTACGTCGCCAATCCCGCTCTCCGCCAAATTGGCGCTTTTCCTCGCCGAGCTTCTCTGGACGACCGCAGCAGGAAAACTAGATACTGCAGCTTATAGAGGTGAAGCTGCAATACCAATGACGGCCGAAAATCCTCTACTGACGCTTCCCACGCACCATAGCCTGCTTGAAGTACAAGTCGACCATGTTCCTGTGACCGCCCTCATTGATACAGGTGCGCAGCTGTCTATTATGAGCGCTTCTCTACGCTACCGCTTACAAAAGATTATGACGCCATCTACGACGCAGGCAATACGTGTTGCCGATGGTGGTACAGTACCAGTAATCAGAATGTGCACTGCTCGTGTCAGCATTGCCGGTCCTCACGCCATGGTCCTTTTTGCCGTGCTAACCTGCTGCCCTCATGACCTCATACTTGGCCTTGATTTCCTTTGGGCACACTCGGCCTTAATTTATTGTTCGTCTGGTACCCTCAGCCTTGATCTACCAATCTTTGCCGACTACTCTGCGAAGCCCACCAGCCGCTTGAGCCCAACCACTTTCCTTCGCCTGCCACCTCGAGACGTCACGTACGTGTCGTTGTCATCGACCCCTCCCGTTCCTGACGGTGATTATATCGTTACGCCAATTACTGACGTTCGGCTGACGCGCAGCGTTACTGTGCCCTATACCATCGCGACCATAGCGGATAACTGTGTGTTACTTCCGCTTCTTAACTTTAGTTTCACCCCTCAAGTGTTGCCCCTGTCAGATGTCTCTAGCCCAGCTAACTGCCATAACAGAGGACGATGTCAGTGTCGTCGCTGTATCTTCTCTTGATCGAAGCGCCGTTTCACGGTCACCCAGATCAGACGACGCTATTTTTCGAAACATGATTGGATCGAAGCTGTCGCCTCACCAGGCCGACGCCCTCTGCCAAGTTTTGGCCTCATACAGTGACATTTTCGACACTGACGATTGTTCCTTGGGCCAGACTAAAATTGTCACTCACCGAATCAACACTGATGACTCTGCGCCCATTCACCGTCGGCCGTACCGCGTGTCAGCGTCTGAGCGAGAAGTGATTCAGAAAGAAGTGGCCAAAATGCTTACAAAAAACGTAATCGAACCATCAACAAGCCCTTGGGCATCTCCCGTGGTATTAGTGAAAAATAAAGACGGCTCATGGAGTTTCTGCGTTGATTATCGCCACCTCAACAAAATTACCAAGAAAGCCGTGTACCCTCTACCACGCATTGACGATGCCCTAGATTGCCTCCATGGCGCCACCTTCTTTCATCTCTCGACCTCCGATCTGGCTACTGGCAAATTGCTGTAGATGAAATGGACCGAGAAAAGACTGCCTTCGTTACCCCTGACGGTCTTTACCAATTCAAGGTTATGCCATTCGGGCTCTGCAACGCTCCAGCGACCTTCGAGAGAATGATGGACACGCTCCTACAAGGATTTAAATAGTCTACGTGTTTTTGTTACCTGGACGACGTGATCATTTTCTCACCTACCTTTGCAACCCACCTTGAACGCCTTTCGACCATTCTATACATATTTCGACGGGCCGTCCTGCAGCTCAATTCCTCCAAGTGCCACTTCGGTCTTCGTCAGATCACCGTATTGGGTCACCTTGTTGACGCTGCCGGCGTACGGCCAGACCCGGCGAAAGTACGCGCTGTAACAAACTTCCCAGTCCCACGCTCTGTCCATGATCTTCACAGTTTTGTGGGCCTCTGCTCCTACTTTCGCCGGTTCGTGAAAAACTTTGCGGCACTCGCCCGGCCACTCACAGACCTTCTCAAACAAGACGTCTCATTTTCTTGGGGCCCTCCTCAAGCTGACGCCTTCTCTCAGCTAATCACTGCTCTAACGACACCTCCTATTCTTGCACATTTTGACCCCGATGCTCCCACAGAAGTGCGAACAGATGCGAGTGGTCACGGAATTGGTGCAGTTTTGGCACAAATTCAGCGAGGCAACGACCGTGTAATCGCGTACGCGAGCCGTCTGCTTTCTAGGTCTAAAAGCAATTATTCTATAACAGAAAGGGAATGTCTCGCTCTTGTTTGGGCGGTTTCGAAATTCCGTCCTTACTTGTATGGCCGCCCTTTCCGTGTCATCACAGATCATCACGCGCTGTGTTGGCTTTCTTCTCTGAAGGACACCACTGGACGACTTGGTCGTTGGGCATTACAGCTACAGGAGTATTCCTACTCGCTTGCTTATAAATCTGGACGTCTCCACCTGGACGCTGATTGCTTATCCCGCTACCCTGTTGATCAGCCTGACGAACCAGACATCGAGCCTAGCCTCAGCGTCATGTCAATGTCCCAGTTTCTTCAGATACGTGATGAACAACGTCGTGATGCTTCTCTGCGACAACTTATTGACCGTCTCGAATCTGCTCCGAACGACACGTCACTTCGCATGTACGTCCTCCTGAATGGCACGCTGTACCGTCGTAGCCTCCAGCCAGATGGCCCTGAGCTCCTTCTTGTTGTGCCGAAAAGTTTGCGTTCAACCGTGCTGCACGAGCTTCACGATGAACCAACTGCTGGTCATCTGGGTGTATCTTGGACGTACGACCGCGTGCGTCGCCGCTTCTTTTGGCGCGGTCTCGCCCAGTCCGTTCGCCGTTACGTGACCTCCTGCGATAAATGCCAACGTAGGAAGCGACCTAATGCGCCCCCGGCTGGACTTCTGAACCGATCTCCATAGAAACCGAACCTTTCTTCCGTGTTGGTATAGATCTTCTCGGTCCTTTTCCCGAGTCGAAATCAGGCAACAAGTGGGTCGCCGTTGCTATAGACTACGCGACTAGGTATGCCGTCACTCGAGCGCTCCCCACCAGCACCGCTACTGACGTTGCGGACTTTTTGCTCCACGACGTCATCCTACACCATGGCGCTCCTCGACAATTACTCACGGATCGTGGCCGCGCATTTTTGTCCCGTGTGATCGACGATCTTCTGCGCTCTTCCTCGACGCACCACAAGCTGACCACTTCCTACCATCCCCAAACAAATGGCCTTACCGAATGGCTAAATTGGACCCTAACGGACATGCTCGCGATGTATGTGTCCTCCGACCACTATGACTGGGACCTGGCGCTACCTCACGTGACCTTCGCGTACAATTCTTCTCGCCACAACACTCCTGGTTATTCACCCTTTTATTTGCTTTATGGCCGTGATCCGACGTTACCACTCGACACCTTACTTCCAACCACTACAACGCCGTCAACCGAATATGCACGCGATGCTATTGCTCGTGCCGACCACGCACGTCAGATCACCCGCTCTAGACTTCGGCTTCGCAAGCCACCCAGAAAGCCATCTACGACAGTCGGCATGCTGACGTTCACTTCTCACCCGGTTCTCTTGTTCTCCTGTGGTGCCCAGTTCGTCGAGTTGGCTTATCAGAGAAGTTATTGTCTCGCTACATGGGTCCTTACCGTATCATCCGCCAGGTAACCGACGTCACCTATGAGATCATTCCTGCATCTGAGACCACAAGCCTGCCTGCAACCACACCCAGTGATGTTGTGCACATCAGCAGGCTAAAACCTTACCACCTGTCTACTGAAGACCGTAGTTAATGTGCACCGAGACGGCGCTTTTACCGCCGGGGGGTGATGCTACGTAGCTGACGTATCAGCGGTCAGAAGACGACAACGAGGAAGTGGTCTGTTGATTGTGCGTGCTGCTTCCATCTTAGCCGACGCCATACGCATCAGTTTAAATATAGACTTTAAATAGACACGCCTCGTGTCAGTTTCACGTAACAATATTCTGAGACATGCATTGTAGCATATAGGGTTGTGCTCAGATTTGGGTGCACCCGTAAAAAGCGCAGGTGGTCGAAATTTCCGGAGCTTTCCACTACAGCGTCTCTAAAAATCATAAGTTGGTTTTGGGACGCTAAACAACAAATATCAATCAATGAAATCAACCATCTAAACATCATCGTTGTGAGCACACTCCATGCCTCTCACGCCAATAAGTACAGACAGCTTCAAGCCATCACCATCGGCGACCACCGCCACCAGGTTAGTGCGTTCGAGATGGCGCCCGACTACATGGTGAAAAGAGTAGTCAAGGCATCTCGTTGGAAGAAGACGCCAAGTCCATTCATAGCTACATCGTTCACTCACAGAACCTTCACGCCCTGGCAGCCAAACTGCTCCTTAACACCATGACCATCATCGTGGCGTTTGAAGGACCGTGACTGCGACTTCCGTCAGGTGCGGTGGCGCTCTTCTTCACTGCACCCTGCATCGCATGCAAGTCGCTATGTGTCACTGCTGCAGGAGACTTTCTCACCGCATGGACATGTGTTCAAATCTCAAGGACAAAGTGTGTCGTGGTTGTGACGCCCCTAACCAGGCCCCAACCACCAGCGTTTCCCCCAATGCACTCTGTGTAGGGGCGCACACATAATGGTGGAAAGCGATTGCCGCGCAATGTAGAAGAGGCCCTACATCATGACAAAGAGGCAATGGAAACGACGCAGGACCACCAAGGAGCCAGGTAATGCCAACACCTACACCACCAGCAAGCCCCGCTTTAGATCCAGGACCCCCAGTCAAAGCCACTCCCAATCTCGTAGCCGCACACCGAGAACCCGAAAGCAGCAAAAACGCCGGGCTCACAGTCGAAACTTGGACGGTCCCCCAACGAGGGACACCAAGGCTACTACTGATTTGGTTAGCTTTGCAGACACGGTCACAGGAAAACGCGCAACGAACGTGGAGGCTGGCAGCAAAAAACACTAAGATCGAGGAGGAGATAACTCAGTAACACAGTCGATACAAACCATGCAAAAGCGAATCGAATGCATGCAGGCGCGGGTTTACGCAAAAGATGAACTCCTACAAAAGCTCAAGTATGCCGCTCACAGTGAGACTGGTCAATGGGCAATGCAGGAAACATCAAACAAACTCATAGAGGACGGTAGCTCGAAGGCGCCAATACTAAACGCGGACCCGCTATTTTCCTTAAAATGGCAGTACGTTCCAAGTGTAGACGCACGCAGCAACAAGTGACGCCCGAGTGAAAGCACTCGAGGCTCACTTTAGCAGTCTCGAGGAAACTATCACCGCGACCATCACGCGTACAATTAGGCAGAGCTTGGAGAGCATTCATCTCAGATTGTCCAGATTATTAGCTACCAGCAGCGCGTTGGGGGCATCACATAGTGAAGCGGCGCCACAATGTACCACCACAAAACTATGGCCAGACACTCATCGAACGGAAACACAATATAGTAGTAGAACAGCAGAAGTTACAAAAACAAAAGAGCGCACTTAAAACAATACCTGTAACGATCCCCGAACACCCATACATCATCATACTGTAGAAAACAACCGGCCCCACCCAACTTTCAGGGTACCAGTTTTAAAACAGGCAAGGCGGGGAATCGAAAGTCACCACACTTGGTTAAGCGAGAGCTCACGGGTATTGAACACGACACCGAAGCCAAAGGTATTAGAAAAATTGTTGTTGATCTGATTTCACCGCGTAAGACGCCCGATAGTATCTGCGTATTCAACGTCTATAGCAGTCCCAGATGTCGCAAACACCGCTTTCACGTCCTCTTCATACAAGCACTCGATATTGCTCAGGGGCCACAACTCTTCACTGGAGGCGACTTCAACGTGGTGCATACGTCGTGCCGTTACCAACACGATCATCTGAAGCCAGGCATTTATGGAAATTTGCACAACCCGCCGGCCTCGAGCTGGTCACCGACCTAGCTGCACCAAATAGGCGGGCCAACAGCGTCAGCACCGACATCACGCTGGACCTTACTTTTACGTGCAATACACGAAAGGTGACTTGGAGAAACACCATGCACGATTTGGGTAGTGACCATTACATTATCCTCATAACAGTAGAAGGCGTCCCACAAGAACACAATGCCGGTCGCCAAATGAAGGTCACTAATGGGAAACTACTACGAAAAATCGAGACCAGCAGCAGGTTGAGGACGTAAAATACATGAAACAATGGACCAACCAACTTCGCAGGGACATCGAGCGGGTGACAAAAAACGATGCTGTCAACAGCTGTGCTTGATAGAATAGACACCCAGTTACAGCACATGTGGCAAGCCAACACCCAACTGCAGCGCCGCTGGAAACAACAGAGACACGATCGCAGACTGTGAAAATGGATAGCAAAGCTCCACAAGAGAATAGAAAAGCACACACTTAGCCTGCAGCAACAGCAATGGGAAGAAAAAATCGCGGATATAGACGGTCAACTCACTACGAGTCGCACGTGGCAGATGCTGCACTACCTCATAGATCTCGCACACACCAAGACCACACAGAGGCAAGGCATATGCAAATTTACACTCACTTACCGCGGAAACGGAGAGAGAGATTTCCCACGGCAAGCGAAACTCCATTACATATGCCAACGCCAACGAAAGTACATCTGGACTACAAGGAAGAAGGCAACGTAATCGTAGACGCAGAATTCTCAATTGCCGAAGTCGAGGCGGCCCTCGTCAAACTCAATACCAAGTCAGCCCCAGACCTAGATCGAAAATCAAACAGGGCACTGCGCGATCTCGACTACAGATTGTTAGAAAAACTCACTGAATGTATTAACGAGTGTTCGGTGCGTGGAACGTTACCCCAGCAATAGAAAGAAGCGCAGATCCTACTCATACCCACTCAGCAAGAAATTGCTGCTGGAGAAGCAGCGCCATAACTCTCTCAGATTGCGTGTAGGTAACTTATGAAGCATGCGTATCTCAATAGACTAACAGACTACCTCGAGGACAACAGCCCAGTCAATAATTGGGTTCAGAAGACATCTGTGCACACTGGACGCCCTTCTGCAAGTGAAACATCAAATCATAGAAAATCCTGGGTGCCCAACGAGAGCCATCTTCGACCTAAAACTAAATAAGGCCTTCCATAACGTCCGCCACGATGCCATATTGCGGTAAACAGACAGACTGAATCTCGGAATGCGAGCGTACCACTCCGTCCAAGACTGCCTCACTGGGAGAACCACACGCATGCGAGTGGGACAACTAGATTTAAATCCAATCAATATTGGAAGCTGGGGCACACCGCAGGGCTCGGTGATCTCACCGATGCTCTTCAACTTCATCCTGCTGAGATTGCCCAAATGATTACGTCAAATCAATGAACTGCGCCACACGCTAAACGCGGATGATAGTACGATCTGGGCGACAACTGGCGCTGATGGAGAGATTGAGGATTGCTTACAGGTGGCCATAGAATGCCTGAAACACTACCTCGTAGGGACGGGATGCACCTGCTCCACCAAAAAATCAGAATTACTGCAACATAAATTAGTAAAAAAATGTCAGATCTCACGTATAGTGGGAATCGATGATATGCGAAGCACGAATGAGAACTATTGATATGTCACTTTTAAATCGGCACAAAGTTACGAGGTGAAGGTAAATGAGGCCATACATGACTTTCTTGACATGGTTATCATGTTTGGATGTGTCGTTTACCTTCTTCACCTATTTACGTTACGTGATACCACATTTAGTATATGTGGAGCTAGCAAAACGGCCGCGAGCACGCTATGAGCACTGTATGTTGTCTTGTTCTTACATCACACGCGTGTCAGGATTATCATGTTTGCCCCAGTTATATATTTCGTCATCTATTGACGTCGCGTTACACCAAATTCGGTACATGTGGAGCTAGCAAAACGGTCACGAGCGCATCATGAACAGCCCGAGATTCTCCAATGTAGTTAGGACGCGCGCGCACGCTAAGCACAGCGACGCTACGTTAGCAAAACGCGAGCACCCTGTAGTCTGACGCCGGGCGCGACCAGCGTCCATCGACGCGGCCCAACAGTAACAAGCCCGACAAGGTACATGCTACATTTCACGCCTATGCGTTTCCCAGACAACACTGCGTTTCCCTTTTTTCGTGACGGAGCGACGCCGGACGCGCTGAAACGCGCATGCGTCAAAGCAACGCAGCACGGCACGCACCTGCGAGTATATGGCAAGACCGACGCCAGGCGTCGCAACTCCGGCGTGACGCGACGAAATGAACGCCAGCGAGCACGCGCACTACGTCACGTCCAACTGTATTGGCACCTTGACTGTGGCATGTAGTCATGTTCTCACATTCTCACTTGACACGCATCTCATGAGTATCATATTTGCAACAGTCACATCTCTTCGTCACCCATTGGCGTCACGCAATACCAAATTTGGCGTATGTGAAGCTAGCGATACGGCTGCGAGCGCATCACCAGTGTGGCATGTACTCATGTTGTTCCATGACACGCATGTCATGATTATCATGTTTGGATGTGTCATTTATCTATGTTGTCCATTCGCGTTACGTATAACCGAGTTTGTTACATGTGAAGCCAGCGAAACTGCCGCGAGTGCGTCATAAGCGTAGCATGTAGTCATGTTGTTAATGACACGCCTCTCATGTTTATCATGTTTGCACCAGTATCACACCATCGCCATCCATTGACGTACCGTAATACCAAATTTAGTATAAGTGAAGCTAGTGAGACGGCCGCGAGCCCATCATGAGCGTGGCATGTAGTCATGTTGTTACATGGCACGCATGTCATGATTTTCGTGTTAGGGTCAGTCGCTTGTGTTCTTCATGGAATCATGCCATACCATACCAGTTTTGCAACGTGCCATGTGAACAAAACCACCGCAAGAGCTACAGGACCATGAAATGTAAATCATGGCATTCATGACATACATGCCATCATTTTCTTCTTATGACTAGTCATATATGCTCTTCATACAGTCATGTTACGCCATACGAAATTTGGTATTGATACAATTATCGAAACGGGCAGGAGAGATAAAGTGGTTGGCGGCTAGATAGATAGATACGCTGAAAGTCGCCGAAGTTCGCTAAGAAAAGCTTCGCATATAAAAGGGACGCCCGCCCAACGACTATGTTGAAATCAAATTAACAGCATGAAATGAAATCAAATTAACAGCATGAAATGGCTCGCCAATCCCGATGGTAAAGAAGATCTGGGAACTGGGGATGAATATTAAGCAGAACGGTGGCAATAGTGAAGCACTGCGCCAGATAAAGACACAGACCACCAGTACGATGCAACTCATACGATGCATCACGAACAAACATGCGGGCATGCGCGAAGGCAGCGTCATAAGACTCATGCAAGGCTTTGTCATTTCACAACTAAGGTACTTGGCACCGTTTCACAAATGTATAGTTACGAAAAAGACAAGCTTAACGCTCTGATGCGCAAGACGTACAAGTTTGCTTTGGTACTGTCACCCAGAGTTAGCACCACCGAACTCCTAGAGCTAGGGTTGCATAACACCCTCGAGGAACTCGTGGAGGCGCAACAAGCTTCCCATCTTGAGCGCCTATACAAAACCCGCCCTGGCTGACACCTGCTCAATAAACTCCGCATCACATACCATATGCAGCATGGCATCAAGGTCGAAATTTCGAGACTGGTACGCGAGAAAGTATACGTGCCCCATTTGCCTCGCAAAATGCACCCCCACAACCGTAGGGGACGGCGTAAAGGCAGGGCCTAACACATTACTCAAAGCTACCCGAACAATAGTGGTTTTCACTGATTCCGTACGTTACACCGACAAAAACGTTTCGTGGCGGTAGTTCCCAGCCATCACAGCAGCTACATCACGAGCCTCACTGTAAACAAAGCGCATGCCGAAGCGGCAGAGGATGCGGCTATATCACTGGCCCTCACACAGACCAAGGCCACGTACTTGATTAGCCATTCGCGAACAGCAATTCGCAATTTTGTCAATAGGCGCATCTCACAAGAGGTGTTTCACATACTCCAGCGACATTCCATATTTCCAGGAGAGGTCGACTTTGATAGCCGAAAGCACCTGCTATGCATTCCGGCCTACGCTGAACTAAGCACCCCCCAACGAAGCGGCTCACCACGTTCCTCGAGGCATCACTCACCGAGCATCGCCAGAGGATGACGAGCCCCCGCTGGGTACTGCGAACGTCTGGGCGTGAGAGGATCGTATGACCAGGTTTCACGATCTCACCACACACTACCAGTTACAGACACGCATATACCCATCCCCTCACGAAAGGCTCCAAGCAGAACGCAAGTGGTACACTTCAGACAAATACAAACAGATTCTTACAAAAACCCCAGACATGCACGTCATGTATTCAGACATTTACACTACAAACGGATGCACATCATGTGGTGAGGTTGCCACCCTTAGTCACTTGCTGTGAGAGAGTCAGGGCCTAATTGACAAATTGAACAGTGCCGATTCATCTCTCTCTTCCACCAACAGCTTCCGCTGGCACTCGAAGGCCGCACTACACAGCTCGAATCTGACAGCACAAATCTGGGCCGTCCAGGATGCCGAGGAAGCCGCTTCGAGACAAGGCCTCGAAAGCACATTCACGGTAGGTACCCAGGCTCAGTGAAAACAACGCCGGACTCGAATCGTCTTGATATAGCAAATAACGTTTGTGTTCTTCTACACTTCACAATGAATCATTTGAAGTGTTTTCTTATTATGATAATTATTTGCACGTTCAAGATTATTTGAGCTAGCTGAAGTGCATGTGTATTTGGGCACTACTGGTGAATGGGCCTGTTCTCAACTGGGAATATTTCCCATATTGGGAATGTATAACTAGTTCTATTAGCCAACTGAGAATCGGCGTTTATTCTCAGTTGGCAACTGGGAATGCATACCCAACAGGTTCCAGTAGCCAACTGGCAATTGGCAAGTGGTCCTAGTTGCCGAATGGGAATACATTCCCAACTGCAAATTTGCTCCTTAAACCAGTTGAATTGGGAGCAGTTAAACCTGTTGGATTCCTATTTACAAATTTTTGCCTGGACACATGTTGTTTGCTGAGTATTCTTTGCAAAAAAACAGTCGTTCCTTTCTGGCACCATAGTATTCCTTTTTCAAATAAAATTATTTAAGCAGAGGTCCACCAAGACTTAAGTGACGTATTTACGGCACGGGTAAATCGTTGTAAGGTTAACGCCGACAAATGAGGAAGAAAAGAACATGAGAAAATCAAGGCATATCCTTAAAGTTAACGATGACAAATGGGGTGAAGCATTCATCCATCCGTCCACCCGTGCGCGCGGCTGACCACAAGTTTGCCCGTGCATCTGTCCATGCATTCGTCCGTCTGTCTATACGTTCGTTCGTCCGTCTGCCTGTATGTCCGCCCTTTGGTGTGCCTGCCTGCCTGCCTGCCTGCCTGCCTGTTGGCCTGTCTGTCTGTCTGTCTGTCTGTCTGTCTGTCTGTCTGTCTGTCTGTCTGTCTGTCTGTCTCTGTCTGTCTGTCTGTCTGTCTGTCAGTCTGTCTGTACATTTGTTTTTTTTGTCCACCGTAACGATACCCCAAACGGCGAATATTCAACCCCATCCACAGCACCAACCAATATTTCCCTAGTTTCAGCGTTCATACTCGTGCGATTGTCAATAAAATGCAATTATTGCACATATCTGAAGCACACTAACATAAAGTAAGTGCTCTATACGTGTGTCTTTATAATAGAGCTGACATACATGAGTAATTTCAACGACTGCAGCGTGTATCACGCTGCGACGACAGTGCAACACTATATGCACGAAAAAATCGACAGATCCCACGTATCTTGGAATCGACGTTATGCGAAGCATGCGGAGAGAAGGTAACTGATTGCAATTTTTTCTATTTACCCACAAGTCAGGACGCTAAATATGCATATGTACAAATGTTGCACGGAAGGAAACATGTTGAAGAGTTGCAGAAGTTTATATAACCAGTTGTTTGCACTTGCCAAACGATACAAATTGTAACATGCGTGTAACAACACTAGAAGTTGATTTGAAGCGCTGATGCTCGCGAGCATGCTGGCCCTAGAAATTGCTACATAAATCAACTTTAGCGCATCGCAACTAACCACAAATGACGTTAACCTGACGGGACGGCTGTATCAAAGGAGTATGTATGTAATGTTTATAAAATTGGGTAGGCCGCACTACAACCACTATTGACATTTCACGAAGATTATCGTCTATATGTAAATGTAGTTCTGAGAGCTGGCGCAGGTTCTTTTTATGATCACACAGAATGCTTAGCTTCGATTCCAGCGGAAACCCTGACATTTATTCTTTTATATTCGCTGGGTTGACGCTACCAATGTAGCGTATTTCTTAACGCTGGCGGCTTAAAATTGTCTATGTATGTTCTCCTCGCTCCTGGGTAGATACTAAGTGTCATTTTTTTGTGGCACATACCCGCATACCAGTGGCACATACGTGCCCGTGCATATGTGCTGCTGTATGGCGGAAAGTGTTTGAGAACGTACGCAACGGGATTGTGACATTACTCATGTCTTGACCAGGGCGTCATACTCGTCAATTCATCTTACCCTCTCATGCTAAATTTGTTTCGCGCCAATTCCAGGGGTGACCACGTGAGCACCCTAACGTAGGCGGCTGGATAGATAGATAGATAGATAGATAGATAGATAGATAGATAGATAGATAGATAGATAGATAGATAGATAGATAGAAGATAGATAGATAGATAGATAGATAGATAGATAGATAGATAGATAGATAGATAGATAGATAGATAGATAGATAGATAGTGTAACTATGCGAGGGAGATAAGTGAACGTTTTTTTTTTTTTGAAACAATGACCCGAGCAACGCCTGGTGTCACACCGAGGTAGGAGGGCTCCTTAGTCCAGGAACCCTCTGGCTTCTACTGCCCTCTTGACCCTGGCGACAAGTTGTTGTTGGTCTTCCACGACCTCTAGAGCGAGCTTTGCCTCCCACGTTTCAATTAGGTCTTCGAGATATTTTTATTTAAGAGACACTTAGTAAGTCGCGCAACGGGAGTTTTGGTGCATAAAACAGATACCCGCAAGGCATGACCCGAGGCCGCATAAATACTCTGCAGTATTTGAAGATTTATCTCGGTGTCCCTGCAAAAAAACAAAAACAGTGCATGGGAATATTTGAGGCACTTTCAACATTATTGTAATCAAATAGTCTTTCTGCAAACGCAGTGAAGCTGCAAAAAAAGAATGGGGATAAATTTATCTTTTATTTATTTATTTACTTATTTATTTTACATAATGCAGACCTGTAAAAAGGCTATTGCAGGAGTGGGATTATAAAGCACAGAAAAAATTGCAACAGAACAGATCCTTAAGAAGAAACACAGCGACTACAAATGCATTTATAACAATAAGTGAATTACGTTTCCGGTATATAGAGATTTTTCATAACAATATTCACATAATGATTCGGGGGGATAGATCGAATAGCACCAGGCAAGGAATTCCACAATTTCATCGCACGGGGAAACAAACTGCGCTTAAATGTATCTGCCCGTGCAAAAAAAAGAGGTAGATTCAAGCTAAGGATTCTATCCATAGGTTTAATTCACCATTCAGTAGTCATTTTAGATTCCTAAAGAGACACTAAAGGCAAAAAACAACTTGCGCCAAAGTGAAAGAGCAATACTTAAGAACGTGTAAACCATCAATATTACACATAGATGTGATTTAAAAATAAAGTAAGTGAGCTAAATGTCAAAAATACTTTGCTGGATTAGTGAGATATTTCAGAATGAGCCAGGGGACGTCTCAAGTCTCCAGTACAATGATAGCAGGTATTAAAACTACTTATGTTAACGAGTAACATTCCATGGCTTACAAGGCGTTATCATAGCAATCTGCATGCACGGTTAAAACGTTTCATTATCGCCGGGGTGCGCTTAGCTCCCGTGGTCACGTGTCAGTGGTAGTTTGCGCTCCCGTAGTTGCATTCGTTTCCATTTCTTAAACCAGCCCTATTCGAGCCTCAAAGCTCAATTAGTCGCAGCGAGCCCTCTGCGTGACCACAGGTAGGGGATGAACATTTGCCCGACGTAGACCTAACAAGTGAAGGCGGCGCACACAGTTTACGCGATACACGTGGGTTCACCACGTCTCAAATTGTTGGCATGGTGCACTAAGGCCGTAACCAGAGGCTCAAGGTAATTACTCACTAACGGCAGAAATGCGCCTAGGGAGTGGTGGTTCTTTTCAAAAACGGTAACCTATCTTGGGATACTTCAAGAAAAAAAATTGGTCTTTTTTTTGTTCTGTTGGTCGTGCAGTCACGTATTTAGACACCCGACGAAAATTTAGAGACCTTGTGAATGCCCAGCCAACTTCATCCACTTGCTGCGTTAAACTTGAGAACATTGTAATTGAAGAAGCAAATATTACGCATATATAAGGTACACATGAATACCTTAGTATTGTGTTGTGTGTTCCTTTATATTTAAAATACTTAGGTAAGTAATTGTAGAGACCGCAACACTTATTAGGCAATCATGAGGCCAATCACGAGGCCAATCATGAGAAATACTGCAGAAAACTAGACGCAGCATAGCCGAAAGTAGAGTGCGCTATGCGGGAGCCATCCGACAAGAATAAGAAAGTTGTTCAGACGGCCAAAAATATGGTGCGCGATAGTTTCGAGCAGTACAAGGACGTATTCGCCAGGTGCGACGCCTTCTGGGTCAAGACGAACTACCCCGAGAGTCAACAAGAGCTGAATCAAAGAAGACGAATTCAGGAGGAGCGTCGCATTCTTGTCATGAACAGCCGGAAAAATTCAAGTCAAGATTTAAGCGTCAGAGATGAGACAGCATTGAGGCGTTCTTTCTCAGTCCTTTCTACGCGTTCATCGTAATCACAAGCTAAGCAGTTTATCAACTATCAGCCTGGCTGCCGTACAAACCTCGTGCGGAAGCAGAAGCTGCCAAAACGAGGGCTCACTTCGGTTTCAAGGAGGCAGCTATGAAGATAGAGAGGGCCAAGTTTGACTCCGAGCTTGAAGTTCTTCGTCATGAAAAGCAAGCAGCTGCGGCTGAGGCACACGCTGGTGCTCACGAGGCGGCCGTGGCGCAGGATGGCGGGGAGAGCTTGCACGCACTACCAGTTCTAAATCCCGAACAAC
>WOVY01007768.1:0-44667 GCA_013436015.1 Rhipicephalus annulatus | reverse complement strand
AATATAAGTTAAGGTAAAACATCGCAGGGAGAAAAGTGCGACCCTGGTACTCATAAAGCACCGCGGACAAAGTATTGTGCAGTAGCTTTAAAAATAGGTTTTAACGTTGTACACGTTGTTGAAGTAGGGGACTAAGCGAAGCAGCGCCATCATACGAAAAGCAGTTGACGTAAACATTGGTCAAGTTGGCAGCAGTTCGAAATACAATTTAGTGTTTCCCGGAGGCGCCGTGCATATGTGGGGCAAATTTGTGCACATGGCTGTGCGTTCAAACTTATAACAAGAGTGACTAAACATTTTTATTAGGAGTACTGCATGTGTTCGAAAGAAAATAAAATATACTATACACTTGGAGAGTTTGACATTGCGTGAACTTTCTTATAACGCTTTTAGGGATAAGGAATAGCTGGTGCCCTATCGGTGTGTCATAAACTTACATCACATCAATAAAAAATGTGTTCTAAAGCTGAATGCGTCATTTTATGACGTCACGTTAAAGAGGTGTCTTACCGTAACCATATGGGCCTGCGCCAATACCAGCCTGACCACCGAGTCTTGCACCAATATTTCCTCCAATGCTTGCGGTAAATCCGGGCGCGCCACTAGGACCGACTTGTTCCCCTCCGGCATACAGCCTAGCGCCAATTCCACCAGCGGCTCCAACATTGCTTCTAGCACCACGTGGCTCTCGTCCACTTGCAAGAGCCGCTGTGTGCAAAACACCATGTTGTATTACTGTTACGATATTTCCATCACGGGCGTGGCAGAAAGAAATCCATCACTCATTAGGAAAAAGCATAAAAGCATGGAAAAGTATAGGAGGGTTCTGCTGGCAATCGTGAGGTGGTTGAGCACAGAAAAAAAAAAACGACAAAAAGTTGCGCTCTTTGCAGTCACACGCTGCTAAAATGAATTCAGCGATCAACGTGTAGTTCATGTACTATCACAAAAATAGCCTAATGACTTCTGACTGACAATAAATATAAAGAAAAATGAAATGAAGATGGGTGCTAGATAACATGAAAAAGTTTTGAACAGGGTTCATGAACAGGGGTTTTGACAAAAACGGACTTAGCAAAGACTAGTCTGCTGATTGAAACGTTGCCTCCAGTGAATTTCTTGCTCAATAACTATGATTTCTAAATATGAAGTCTTTTGGGAAAAAAAGTGCTGCAGGACTGTTCGAAAAGTGATGTACACATATTAGGTTATGCAAGTTTTGTATTTATGTGATGAACAACAATAAATCACATATAATATTTAATTTTACAGCTACAGGTTGTATCTTTGAATGATTTCATAAAAATGGACACCAAAACACAGTGGTCGTCTTTCATAAGAGCTTTTGATCATTGGCCTTCTACCTTTCCTAACGTATGCTTTCGATATCGTGGCCCCTCCGTTGTGGTCTAGTGGCTAAGGTACTCGGCCGCTGACCCGCAGGTCACAGAATCAAATCCTGGCTGCGGCGGCTACAATTTCAATGGAGGCGAAAATGTTGTACGTACGTGTTCTCAAACTTGGGTACACGTTAAAGAACCCCATGAGGTAGAAATTTCCCGAGCCTTTTACTACGGCGTCTCTCATAATCATGTGATGGTTTAGGGGATTTAAAACCCACATGTCAATCAATCAAGATTTTGATCTCGTCATTCGAACAGTTACAACATGACCATCCTTTTAACAAACTCGGGGGATTTCTCAAGCTGTTATGAGCAACGAGGTATTTACATGCTTCTGAGTTCTTTTTTTAGCGCAAAGAAATTACCGCAGGTAGGGGTATACGCTAGACCAAGTTTACATCAACATTATTAAATTCGACGCATTTCCTAGCGAACTACAGGCACGTTGAGCGTTTCTATCTATCTATCTATCTATCTATCTATCTATCTATCTATCTATCTATCTATCTATCTATCTATCTATCTATCAATCTATCTATCTATCTATCTATCTGCTTTGGGTGCCCTCTTTATCGCCTTCGTAACTTGGAGAAAACCTGCATTAGTTTCAAGATGATAAGAAGGTTTGACTAATATGTCCGGCTATTCATGACATGACCAACGCTAAAACTTTGATCAAATCACGGCTGCGGCGGCTGCATTTTTGATGGAGGCACAAATGCTGTATCCCTGTGTGCTCAGATTTGGGTGCACGTTAAAGGCCCCCAGTCGGTCGAAATTTCTGGAGCCCCCCACCATGGCGTCTGTTATAGTCATATGTTGGTTTTGGGACGGGACTCCTCACATACCAATCAAATAACGCTAAACTCCTATCGCCCTTATTATAAAACCCTTTCATCCAGACATATTTGGCACATGCAATTGTATTAATGTAGTGAGTTCGTTAACGTAGTGGTTGACAGTTTATATCTACCTAGCAGCAGTGAGAACAGACATTGGCAATTTATATGTGATAGCATAAAGAAACCTGACATCGGCAGCACTTACCCAAGGAATGCAAAGAGTAGGTTTTACTTTCTCAGCAAAAATACAAGCCGAGCGTTCGGCGTGGCAGTCAAGTACTCTACCACAGAGCCGCGCTAGGTCTCAAAACTGCTTTGGAAAAAGACTCAATTCAGGAGTAAGGCTGGTGAAACATCATCTACGATTTTGGGGTTCGCTATATAAATTTATAGACATTATATCAGTATTCCTGCAATACGGGCGTTTAGTTGGATTAACGTCAATTATATACTAACGTGCCATTGACAGAAGTGACTCCACGCAGCTAATGCCAGGGCTACCATCCCAGCAAGAGTGAGCGTGCCGTATCAATTTCCAGCTTACTATGTTCGTGTTCTTCTTGTTGCTATTGACATCTTTATGCAACAATAAATAATGGTTATACAAAACAAATTTGGCTATTCAACTAGCGTTGGTTCGTACAACTATTTGTATTTATTTTAATGTCATTTCGCAGCAATACGTTAAATTTAAAACAATTACACCATAGTCACCTGCCTTTCGCATGCTTTGCATAATTAAGACTCCCATGGTATTTGAGATCTGTCGAAACTTTAGCAATACAATATAGGCAAGTTGATTTTGATACATCGTGAACAGCACTTGTTAATTAGGACCAGAATACATTAAGCCGTTGCGCACGTTTTGCGTGTGTGCTTTTTGCCGGTTGCAGTCTTATAAAGTGCTGTTGAAAACGAAATGGGCGTCAGATATTTTTTATACTGTTCAACATATTTGCCATGTCATCGCATTGTCAAAAATTAGCCTAACAATGTGCGTATGAAGCATGCGCTGCTATTGCGTGTGCGTGACATTATGGTCAGAACTCGTCTTTTCTTTTTTTTTTATTTTGACGTGAAACTCCACCAATCACCATTTTTGACAGTATTCATTTTTAGGTCCCTAGTGAACGTTGATGAAGTCCTATATTGCGCAAGCGTGGTGAATAACATCTGAATTTTTACAGAGTTGGGCAATCTGAACTTTTTGCTTGGCTCCTTTTCCAATAGGTACTTTATTTTTAGCAAACATGTCATTTTAATAAAATGTTTCTGGTGCCTAGCATTCGTGATTGTATTCCTAAGGGCGCTGTTGTGGCATACTATATTTGTTCCATACGCATTCAGTTACAGGAAAAACTATGAACTGCGTAGAAATATGACCAGTAAAATTAAGTGGGGTATTGTTTTTTTTTCTAATTGCAAAAAAAAAAAACTACGACCTTCACCCTTCGTAATATGCTTGGTAGTCTCCTTGACGTTATATCGACTCGTTGAGACGTTCATTGTTATATATTGTGCACATTTCACAGAATGTCATACCATGATTTTCTCAGAAAAAATGCTTGTACACAACAGCTGCAATGCTTTGTGTAGCAGAGTCAGCATTTACTTGTATGCGTATGCAGATCGATTGCCTTGAAGCTACGAAATTGATGGCTGCACTGTCAGAGGCCACGTCTTCACGTTAAGAATGTATGTTATATGAAGCGATTTCACATGAGAGAAGCAGCTTGCTTCTTTGCACCCAGCTCAATTTTTTGCCTCAAACCTTGGAATTCTTTGCACAGTGCCATTAGCTCTAATTATTTAGCACGCAACCATGAAACTTATTCTACAAGCCATACTGTTTCAAACCTACAAACATTCTCGAACAGTATAAGTTCACATATAAGGAATCACTAAGGCAGCTCTACTTGTAGCAATACTTCGATGTGTTGTACTAGCAGGAGCGTAAAACAAAAAAAAAATTACGTAGACTTGCTTACCAGTAGCCAAGAGGCACGCAACTATGAAGGTTTTCATGTTTTGGGTTGATCTGTCTATGCCGTGTTACGAAGGAACGAGCAGCTCCCCTGTTTACGAATACTGCGCTACCAAAATCCAATTCAGCTTTTTATAGGCGCAGGATTTCAATAACCAAGCCTTTCTTTGCAAACTTTGTTTATTATCTATCAAGTCAATGTTGCGCAACTTGTGCAAAACAAAAGCTATTTGTTCTATGCAAGGTGTATGGTTGTTTGCACGGCTTGCATGGGTAGTTCTTGAAATTGTATGTGACAAGACGCGCTTCTTCTTCAATGAAGCACACGTGTGCAAACGAAGAAATCTCGCTCATTGTTTTATCTGCGATGACATCGCTGGAAAGGAAAACAGATCTGACAGTTGTTTTTTGTCGTTCGCAGTATCAGCGACAACTTTGCACACCATGTGTGATATTTACCGTTCTTTTCCACCATCTGTCAGTTTCATTTTGTACTAGAAAGATGACCCTTATATGGAACAATGCGCAAACCTAGACGAGCTGCAAGCCTCTCTTTGTTTACCTCTTCTTTGTGATATGTAGACTGAGATGAGAGCAAAAGAACTTTGACGTTGAAAAATTAGTAGTGGTCACGCGTCTAGCAAATGTGTTGCTGAGGCACACTCTTTTTTTTTTGAGATCTGGAATCAAATAGTTTTTCTGATGAATTGTTTCTAAATTTTTCTTTTTTTTCGCGATTGCTTTCTCTGGCTTTCCACATTAAGACATGCTTAGACCTAGCAGGCTTGGAGGGAAATCATCGAAAGCATGTTATTAGGAAAAAAGTTTATTATGAAAACGATATGACAGATTTTCTTTCAGTACACGTTGTGCACTTGACTCGTGTTCCCTCTCTCTCTCATAGTAAAAACTATGTTCCAGGAGATCATCAGGTCGTCTAACTTTTAGGCTTCTCGTGCGTTCTAGAATTTGCTCGCCTGTTATGGTATGTTGCCCTTTACATAAGCTCTAATTGGTTGCATTCCAATTCCTTGTGCTGGTTTTCTTTGTGTTTGGTTGGTCATACGGCATCGTTTATAAAGGAGATAGTCCCACGCTCTATTTCTTGTAAGTCAGCACAAAAGAAGACTAATAAATAAAAAAGGAAACGTGCGCAAAACAGATCTATTGTCAGTATGTCACAAAGCAAGAATATAGCCAAGCTCAAAATTTAACACCGAAAAACTGAAATTACTAATCAGGAAAACCTAAAAAAAAACTCCCAAGCATTTCCCCGAGGGTGAACATAGTTAAGTGCGAATGCACGGGGTGATGCTAAGAGGGGGAGTAAAGTTAAAATCCGTTGGCATTCGCAGGGCCCTTCGCAGCGCCGCCTTGTCTTCCAACGTCGGCGAAACCACCGCGGTACCTTCACCTCCAACGACGGGTGCAGTGCTGGCATTCGGTTGTACTGCATTCGTTGTTGATGGTAGCGTGGACATCCATCGCACGACCCGCTATCGACGGGAGACTGAGAGAGAAGGCGGGCACGCGAGAGAGAGGGGTGCGCGCGCAGCTGCAGCGAGTGAGGAGAGCGGAGGAGCGAGCGAAGGGGGAGGGAGCGCGCGCAGCGGCGTTAAAGATATAAGGCGCGTTACTGACACCGATATCAGCGTCGCATCCGTGGCTCATTCGGTAGAGCGTCGCGCTGCGGCCCGCCAAGTCCTCTTTCTTTTAGAGATAGAGAGAAGACTGCGGACCCGCAGACGGCGGTGGATGGTTTGGGGTCGCTTATAAAGTGTATTCACACTTTAAAAAATGGCAGCATATCCACGGAGTGAATGATGGAGAGTGGGGCGAAGAATTTGTCCGCCCATTCGTTCTTGCTTCCGTCCGTCCATGCGTCCGTCAGTGTGACCATCCATGCGTCCATCAGCCCGTCCGTGCGTGCGTCTGTTCGTGCGTCCGTCCCTGCATTCGTCCATGCAGCCGCCCCTGCGTCCGTTCATGCATCCATCCATGCATCTGTCTGTGTCCGTTCGTCCATCTATTCAACACTCCAAGTACCACCATCTCGCATCTTTTCATCATATATTCCCCATATAGAAGCACCGCCATCCAGTGGACATTCCAAGGACTAAACGAGAGGTGGCATACGCACACTTTCTTACGGCTTACGCTTCGGGTCCACTTCCCACCTTTAACCACCCCGAGGTCATGGTATATACTAGTTCACTGTATTCATGACACTGCGGCCGAACGCTCGCTAAACCTTTCGAAAACCAAGGCGGTTACTCCCAGCGAGTATGACGTAGCAAACTTTTTCAGTCAGATAGTGCTCAATGTACATGCCAATGGCTGCTAATGGGAAATGAAAGGCGGAGAATTCGGCTTTTACTTTCTTACGGCTTGCGCTTCGTATCTACTTCCCATTTTTAACCACCTCGAGTTCATTCGTGGTATATGCAAGTTCATTGTATTCATGGCCCTGCGGCTTAACGCTCGCTAAACCTTTCTAATGCTAAGGAGGTTACACCCAGCGAGTATAACGTAGCAACCCTTTATTGTCAGATAGTGCTCAATGTACATGCCAAAGGCTGCTAATGGTGATCGCAGCCTGCGCGTTAACTAAAAGCCGAATGCTCCTATCTCTCATTCTCCATTAGCAGCCATTGACATGTACATTGAGCACTATTTTTTATTGTTCAACAACGCACAGAAGTCTCTCACCGGCACCATTTTGGAGGTCAAAATGTTATACTTGTTACATACTACGGGAGACGAACGGGTGCCACCATAAGGAGCTTCGCCCCTAATACACGATAGAGTAGGATGTACCTGGTGGCCTGGTACTGCCATCTTATGCTCCAATCATTACTGCTTTCACAAGCAGAGTGTGAGGTACAGCCGGATACTCCAGCTTTTCTGTCATCGCAACAATTTTGAATCCTGTGCTACTATTTTCTGTTCCATGTGCATTGTGATGAAGAGGTTGAAGTTTATACTGACCTCAGGTATTCCATTTTTAAAAGTTCTGCAGCAAAAAATAGAAATAAAAGTGGGTTCTTAAAATAAAAAAAACGAACAAGTAGAGGAGGAACATAAAAAGAAATTTAAAAAAGTTGTTAAATTACTTCAAAGTTGAAGCAAAAACATGGGTGCGAATAATGAATAAGATAATGATTGATATGTGTGGTTTAACGTCCCAAAACCACTATATGATTATGAGAGACGCCGTAGTGGAGGGCTCCGGAAATTTAGATCACCTGGGGTTCTTTAACGTGCACCCAAATCTGAGCACACGGGCCTACAACATTTCCGCCTCCATCGGAAATGCAGCCGCCGCAGCCGGGATTCGAACCCGCGCCCTGCGGGTCAGCAGCCGAGTACCTTAGCCACTTCACCACCGCGGCGGGGCATAATGAATAACATAACGCTCCGCGCATTTAACATCTCGGAACAATCAATGTCAATTCATCAACTAAGAAAGAAAATTGAAGGGTTCCTATTGTCAACCACCACTCATTGCAATCATATTTTTCGAGCACGTGGAGAGTGTGGACATAACTGATATGACAGCTTTATAGCAGACATTTTTGGAGACGTTTGTTATACTTCAGATTAAAGATTTATCACAGCCCACATCGTCTCAGTATAAATTGTCGATGACCCTACATGTTGAAGAAACAATATGATTCAGTGAAAAAATATGCGGAGGCACTTTCACTTTGGAATTGGCAATTACCAAGGTTAAAGGTTCTGTCAGCTGCTTCGTACCTGTCATTATTTGGTGTCCTCAACAAATATGACAGGTACTTAATCTCAGCTATGAGTGGATAAGTGCTTGAGCAGGAAGCTAAGTCAAAGTCAAAGTCAAAGCTTACGTCATCAGAGAAATTCTGGTTAGTCCTCAGGGCTAAAAGCTGCTCAAGGCAGCTTAACAATTGGCAGCATACGACGTTGAAAGTACAAAAGGGCGTGTAAGTTCATACTTACCATACATGAGCAATATTGAAGAAATTGCTGTTTGGACTACATCAGGCAATTGGAGTAGCACACAGAGAGTCAAAGTGAGATTTTGCATCTAATTGTTTAGTACAGCATAGATAAATTTGTATTGCAAAAGGTACAGGAAGTACGGAAATTTTACGGAATAACAATTTTGCGGAATGATTAAACACAGAAATGTTGAGATAGAGAAATGCTGCATGACAAGATAAGCTAAAGTTTGCATAGTCAAGACATATCAACACGAGGGCTACAACATGGAGACGCAAAAAATTCATGCAATCGCCGGTGGGTAGCAGAGTAAGTTCTGTAAGTTTGAAATTGAAACCATTATCGAAACGGCCAGTAGAGCTAAAAGTCGTAGGCGGCAAGATAGACAGACAGACAGACAGACAGACAGACAGACAGACAGACAGACAGACAGACAGACAGACAGACAGACAGACAGACAGACAGACAGACAGACAGACAGACAGACAGATAGACAGATAGATAGATAGATAGATAGATAGATAAATAGATAGATAGAGAGATAGAGAGATAGATAGATAGATAGATAGATAGATAGATAGATAGATAGATAGATAGATAGATAGATAGATAGATAGATAGATACGCTCAAAGTCGCTGAAGTTCGCTAAGAAATGCTTCGCATTTAAAATATGCATGTAACCTGAGCAAGTTCTTTTGAGGTAGCATTTTTAAATACAAAGCATTTCTTAGCGAACTTCAGCGACATTGAGCGTATCTATCTATCTATCTATCTATCTATCTATCTATCTATCTATCTATCTATCTATCTATCTATCTATCTATCTATCTATCTATCTATCTATCTATCTATCTATCTATCTATCTATCTATCTATCTATCTATAGCGTAGTTTGTAAAGACACTCGACTCCGGAGCATGAGGGCACGGGTTCAAATTCTAGCGTTGGAAAGAAAAAAGCTTTTTTTTTTATGCTGAAGACATTGTATGGTCTGACCAACCGCTCGTGGCGCTGAAAGCAGCACACTAGCTGGGGCGCAGGGCCCTACGGGAGTGTCCACTCTTGGTGTAAGTATGTTTCTGTATGGACTCGTAGAATTCACATATCTCACTGAATAGTAGTCGGTTGTTCACGTGCAGCCAGTAGAGCAGAGAGCCGTCACAGATAGTGTAGTTATGGAATACGACCCCTTTGTTTTCGTGACACCACTTGGATCGTCCCCCATGGCTGCACCGGTTTTAGTCGCCATTTTACGATGCAAACTAGACAGTAGAGTGCCACCGTTGGCACCTATTTGTAGTTTGCTTGCCTGTGTTATCAAGTTTTACCACTTCTTCAAGAAACTGAGCTTCAAACAAAGGGAAGCACGCACGGTGCCCCCGCAAACGCGCTCAAAATGCCGTGTTCTGGTAGAACACAACCTGACATCCTATGAGTGACGTCACTACGTAGGTAGCGGCATGGTATGTCCTTGAGGCCAATAGTGAACTAGAATATATAGTTTGGCCGCAGCGCCATGACTATAGTGAACTAGTATATAAACGGTTTCAAGGTCACAAGCGTTGTACCCCAGAAAACCTCCGGTAACCTCATTTACCACTTCTTGACGTTGAAACTGCAAGCAATGTCTCTCTTTGGTTTTTCAGATAGCAGGAACGTGCATATAGTTCAAGAAATATCTTATAGTTTTATATAACTCTAAAGAAAAATTCTTTAAATACATTTAGCTAAATAAGGGAAAGTGTAGAAAATCAGCGCGTTTTTTTAAAGCACTTTTTACCAACCGATGCTATTTTGGCACATCAGTAGACTAAGCCAGGTGTCATTAAGGGGCTGCGTTTGTGAACAGTAAAATGGTCTATAGCCGTGAAATAGATGCGGTGAAAAGGGTAAAGTAGACACGAAGTGCAGGCCGTCAGAAAGTGCGCGAGTGCCACCTCTATGCTGAATTTATGATGAAAAGATGCAAGATGGTGGTACTTGGAGTGTTCTCTAGATGAACGAACGGAAAGACTCAGATGCACGGACTGACGCATGGATTGATGAACGGACGCACCGATGGACGCAGAGACAGGCGCACGAACGAACGCTGGGATGGACGCACGAATGAAGGCACAGACGGATGGACGCAGAGACGGACGGATGCATGGACGGACGCACATATAGACAAACGGATGGATACACAAACGAACACACGGACAGACAAATGGATGGGCGAATGGTCACACAGACAGATGTACGGATGGACAGAAGCAAGAACGAACGAAGGGACGTACTCTTCGCCCCACTGATCATCATGCAATTCGTGGATATGCTGTGATATTTAATAAGCATCAAATTCAAGGCAATTTTTATCGGAGATTAAGTCAGCGATACTCGTCTTTGTAGGTTATTTTATCATATTTTATCAGAAACAACTATCTCTTTATTTATGAATAACGTGCGCGGGTTTCCTCCTGAATTCAAAAGAATGCGTGCGTTCCGCTTCTATAGTCCGGCTGCGGAGGTGGCTGCCTACTACGACAACGACGATGAATACAACAACAACAACAACAACAACAACAACTACTACTACTACTACTACTACTACTACTACTACTACTACTACTACTACTACTACTACTACTTCATACATTGTGGACGCAAGACACACGGCTTAAGGATATTCGCCCCTAATATTTTGCAACGCTCACATGGGCGGCTTTGAAGCATACAGCATAGATTGCTTTTAGGGGTGAATCTCTTGAGGCCGTGGATATTGCGTCCGCGATGTTTGTAGTAGTAGTAGTAGTAGTAGTAGTGCGTCATAGTAGTAGGTAGCCACCTCCACGGCCGGGACTATCCTAGCGGAATGCGCTTGAGCACTATCTGACCTGAAAGGGTTGCCACGTTAAATTCGCTGGGCGTAAGCTCCTTGATTTTAGCAAGGTTTAGCAAGATTAGCGTGTTCTGTTAAAACTCCGAAGGTCCAACGTTAAAATCCCTGAGATTTAGCGAGGTTTGTGCCCATTGCCTTGAACTGGCGGCCTTGAGAGAAGGGAACTAGACACGAAGCGCAGGCCGTAAGAGAGCGCGCGCGTGCCGCTACCCTAGTCCGGCCGTTCCACCTCTCGTTTAGTCCTTGAAATGTCCACTAGATGGCGGTACTTCTAGGTCATGAATATATGATGAAAAGATACGAGACGGTGGTACCTGGAGTGTGCACTAGATGGGCGGACGGGTGGACAGATTCATGGACGGAGGGATAGACAGAATCACGGACGGATGAACGGATGCACGGAAGGATGCCTGGAGATACGAACGAACGTACGGACGGACGCACGAACATACGGAGGCACGGACAGACAAGTTGCCACACGGAAGGTCGCACAGACGGTCGCATGGACGGACGGAAGCAAGAATGAACGGATGGACGGAAGCGCTAACGGACTGATGGATGCTTCGCCTGACTCATCATCATGCATTACGAGAATATGCTGTGTATTTTTTTTTTCTAATCATGTTTCTGAACGTGTATTCGAGTACACCAAGAAAACTGTGAACGAGAGCCCCACTTTGCGCCATTTTTGCTTCTGCACAAAAGTTTTACTGGAGTTTTAGAGAGTTCCATTAACTTGACAGACTATTTACTGAATGGCCTCCAAAATCACCCACGTGGCAGCACATGCTTGCCAGTTGGCAGAATAGGCGAGCGGTTCGAATGCCTTCCACACGCCTGTAGCACACTTTGCGGCATGAAGAAAGGGAAAAAAATGGAAGCAACATTGTACAATTGAAAATTTAGAAAAAAAAAGAAAGTCGAAGGGAAGATAATAGGGAAAAAACGAAAGAACAAAGAAAGATTCAGGGAAGAAAAAAATTGGCCCCGTATTTGCATGCTAATTTGCAAATGTCGTCGAAAGCCAATAGTCTTGCGTGCGGAGAGAGTGAACAAAACATTTATTCGATGTTCTGCGCAATAAAATCGGTGACTGGTATTTTGGAGGCGGTGCGTTAGTGCCTCGAGCGCGCAGCGGAGGCGAACGAACGCATCAAATCACGTCAAACGTGAGGCATGAGCGCCATCTGGCAGCTTTCTTGGAAAACGAAGCGCGTGGCTCTGAGACGGGTGTGCGCGCCCGTCTCAGAGGTGATAAGGTATAGAACGCAAGGCGACGGGTAGGTGCCCCCACCGTCTAGTGTTAGCAAAGCGTTGCAAACACTTATAAACACTTATCATTTCGTGCAAGCGTTGCATGGTGAGCGCAGTGTGATAAGTGCTACGGTAGTTAAAATACTTATGTATGCCTTTTCTAGTAAAAGACGCACATTCAGAATATATACTTGTTATGGTGCCCCAGATATGCGCAATAATTGCTTTTTAACTGACAATTGCACAAGTATGAACGCTAAACCTTGAGCAACATTGCTGAGCGCTGCGGATGGGGTCAGCCGTTTGAAGTACCCGGTGCCGTTAAAATTGAACAAACAGACAAAGCTACAGACAAACCAAAGTTTTTGCATCAAAGGTCGCCAGAAAAGCTTATCGTCTTTAAAAAGAAAAAAAGGCAGTAAGCCAGGCAGTCATAATTTAAACTTCGCTGGATCCCCATCTTCCCGGTATAGGGCAACGACTGAATTTTTCACACTTTCTCCGTTGAGGCTCGGCAATATTTTTTCCGTGAAGCTGTCACGGTAGCATTAGTGTGCTGGAGTTAATGTTTTTTTCTGCTGTCGTCCAGAAGGTGCTTGACACAGCGGTCAGGCACGGCCTGCTTGTCCCGACGTGGGTGGCTCCTCACCCATGAAGGGACGTTTTTTGTCAAACCTCAGGACCATAATGAAGTTCCTTGTCTGTGCGTCTGTATGCTATCGCAAGGTGTCAGTTTGTGGCAGCCGATCCTGAATGATAACATGCAGTGATTGCTTGTCCTATTCCAGATAGTCTTAATGTGACGGCACGTTAGCTGTAATACTGCATCAAGATCTTTTTTGCGAATGTTTGGCTATACCGAAGCAGAAATCTATCGAAAGTCTCAAAAGGCTGTCTATAAATCATTGAATGTAAATCCAAGGGTCATAGTAGTGGTAAAAAAGTTGAAAAGACTGATGCATGTCAGTTGTCACGCAACCACGCTCAGGTGAACGTATTGTGCGGGGAAACACGCCGATAAGAATGAAGACAAAAATAGCCATATGTTAGACATACGCACTTGGATGACTTGTGGTTTTATTTGTCCCCGTTGTTATTTATGTTATTGCATTCACTGTGTCTACGAACCTGTCCACGTAAAAATTATGCTTAGACAGCCTCCAAACAGCACAAAAAGAGCAAGTCATTGAGAAAGTGCGAATTTCGGCCAAGTGGCATTTCCACTTCACAGTTGAAAAAATCATCAACAAGATACCGACAAGTTTTATGTATATTCAACATTGATCACGAATTGGGGCATCACGGGAACGTATGCGAAAAAAGAGCTAAGAATAGTTTAAAGAAACTTCCTCTGGAAACCTTTCCCATGATTCGCCAGGTTCCCTGCTTCTTGAATTATTTTCTTTAGTTTGGCAGTCCACCAAGCTGAAAGTGTTGCTCTAAGTAAAATATTTGAGTTGTAAAACGTTATGCATGCTTCGACAGCTTAACTGATGAATATTACAAAAATGCGGTGCAGCCTCAGTGTTTCCAAGAATCGTCAAAGAACTGTAAGAAGAGGGTGCGCTATTGATATTACCAAGATGAAGGATATTGATGGTTTTTTACTACTTTGTCCATGAACTGCTGCCTACAGCTAGGTAATAATTGGTGATCATCGCTGCTTACTTTCTGAACATACTGCGCATGTGCATATATTAATTTGCGAACGAAGCAATGGAATACAAAGCAATGGAGGAATTAAACGCGTAAATGTAGTAAAAGTTAGAACCTAGGTAGTATTCTAGAAACGAAATACATGGCACAAAGTGCTAGTGCTGGACGCCTTAAAGGAACATCCAATGCTACTTGTAAAGCGTAAACATTGATTTAGTACCAGTTGTGTTACCAGATTCATCGCGAAAAATACATTGGATGTCATTGGTTTGCGGGAGAAAAATAGGTCTGGCTTAGATGCATGATAGCCTAGACTACCCACACCTGCAAAAATGAAAGAGAATGGAGGGACGAGAAAAATGGTGACATGTCACTCGAACGGTAAACGCACAAGTTAAACAGAAAGATGAGCTGTAGAGAATGTTGGACCAAACAGACCCAGGAAATGGATGACCAGTTGCAAACAGCGTCACACAGTTAAAGGTGTTTGCGATGGCCAGTCACCTTCATAAAGCAGAACAGTGCATCCAATGCCCTGTGAGTGTATGAACGAGAGTAACAATGCTGAAGTGAATGTCGTGCCGGTGTACGCGCAGCGAAGAATTGTTTACTGGTCGCTGACATTTAGCTTGCACCTGTGAGTTCCAATAGGCAATAGTGACACAATCGTTTGCCAGACTTCACAACAAAGCATATTGTTACGATTAAAGATGTAATTTCACGTCGGTAGCTCTGCCCTAGTGCCTTGCGTAAGTGGGGTGAAATTCATCCCGATGTCTCCACAATACGCAGTGATTTGGATCAAAACACTGTCATTTCGCTAACACTTCCCGGTGCCCAAGGGGTGCAATTAGCAATTTATGAGCCCAGGTTTATCGTTTTGTTGCTTTCTGCACCCCGCTGCGGTGGTCTATTGGCCAAGGTACTCAGATGCTCACCGCAGGTCGCGCAATCAAATCCCTCCTATGGCGGCTTCATTTTCGACAGAGGAGAAAATGCTGTAAGCTAGTGTACTCAGATTTAGGTTCACGTTAGAATAACCCCAGGGGTCGAAATTTATTGAGTTCTCAACTACGGCGTTCTAAATACGAAGCAATTCTTCGCGAACTTCGGCGAATTAGAGCGTATCTATCTATCTATCTATCTATCTATCTATCTATCTATCCTATCTATCTATCTATCTATCTATCTATCTATCTATCTATCTATCTATCTATCTATCTATCTATCTATCTATCTATCTATCTATCTATCTATCTATCTATCTATCTATCTATCTATCTATCTATCTATCTATCTATCTATCTATCTATCTATCTATCTATCTATCTAGCCGCCTACTACTTTTAACTTTCGTGGTTGTTTGGATAATGGTATCGATACAAGCTTGGTATGATATAACACTACTGTATGACACATATAACTGACTCGTCATAACACGAAAATCAATACATGTATGTCATAAATGTCATACCATACATGTTATGGTCTTGCTGCTGTTGCGGTGGTTTCATTCACATGATATGTTGCAAATTTGGTATGGTACGGCATGATTGCATGGCGAACACAAGCGACAGACCCCTACCATCAATATCATGACATGCATGTCATGTGACAACGTGACTACATGCCACACTCATGATGTGCTCGCGGCCATTTTGCTAACTTTGCATATACCAAATTCGGTATAACGGGACGTGAGCGGATGACGATGGTATGTGACTGGTGCAAACATGATAATTATGAGATGTGTGCCATTTAACAACATGACTACATGCCACATTCATGATGCACTCGCGGCCGTTTCGATATCTTCTTATGAACCGAATCCGGTATTACGGGACGTGAATGGATGACGAAGGTATGCAACTGGTGCAAACACCATAATCATGAGATGCGTGTCATATAAAAACAAGACTGCATGCTACGCTCATGCAGTCATGTTTATACGCTTCGTTGCTTTGACGCATGTGCGTTTGAGCGCACATGGAGTCCCTGCGTCACGAAGAGAGGCAGACGCGGTGCTCTCTAAGTAACGTCGTCGGCGCGAAATGCAGTGTGTCGAATATCGCGCCGGTTGCCACCGGGCCACACCGACGGACGCTGGTCACGCCAGTCGCACGTGGCGTTGCACTATAGAGTGCTTGCGTTTTGCTAGCGTGGCATCACTGCACCCAACCTGCGCGTGCATCAACGTTGCGTCGGAGTATATTGGGACCTTCGTGACGCCCTCGCCACCGTTGCGCTGGCTCCACATGTACTGAATTTGGTATCATGGGAAGTGAATAGACGACGAAAGTAAATGACACGTCCAAACCTGATAATCATAATATGCGTTTTATTTAAAACATGACTATATACATGCTACGCTGATAGCGTTCTTGTGGCTGTTTCACTATTTCCACACATACACAATTTGGTATTATGTGACCGTGAATGGACGATGAATGCAAATTACACGACCAAATATGATAATCATGATATGCACTTTATGAAAAAACATGATTACATGCTACGCTCGTAGGACGCTCGCGGCCGTTTCGCTAGCTCCATATGTACCAAAGTTGGTATCAGGTGACGTTGATAGATGGCGAAGGTAAATGAAACGTTCAAACATGATAATCATGACATGTAAGTCACGTACAGCAAAATTTACCTCCGCCTCTTAACGTTGTGCTGATTTTAATGTGACCTATCACCCATCCCCACGCTTGCTTCGCTTAACATCGGTTCCCACTGTACGTGGGATCTGCCATTTACTAATATACATTTGGTGGTTTTGGTGCGTAAAATCCCCATATCAATCATGCTTTTTGCCTTGATGTCCCCACCTGAGGGATTACTATGCAACGCAAAAAGCATGAAACACCGCGTGATGGGTTTTGTCGCAAAAAAAAAGGAACGCCATTTCCTTGTTGTATAGAAAACAGTCAGACTTATTTTTAATCAAGATTATCCGACAATTCGATAATTCAGGCAGACAGCTGCCTTCACCTAAATGAGGAACCGCAACACGCTCAGGTGACATGCATCATACTAAAGCCTAAAAAGAACACAATTTTCTTTTAGCTTACAATGTTTCATAACTTCGGCAGAGTTACTAGGTGTTAAATGCATAATTTCTTATATCAACATAGGCCCTTAAACTCCACTTATTGTTTTGTCGGGCAAGACTTTCCGATCAGACTGCCGCTTTTAGCATTTGATGAGCGGTAACCTTATATATAATCTTCACCAAAGTGGAAGAAAATTCGTAATAGCTGACTTTGTTCATTCAATGATTCACTGAAAACGTCACATTTGCTTAGAATCTAGATTGTCCGTGTTGCAGTCTGCGCAACACACGACAAAATTTCACCCATTTGAAAAGCACATAGCAAAGGAGAGAGGAAAACACTTCACGAAGAATCTTCTCTGAAACTTTTTTTGAGCGATGCGTACTCGTTGCGCTTTCTTGTGGGTAGCAGCAGCCCGTAAACTTTATCGGCCGCTACAGGGGGCCCCGGCATCGCGTCTTTTATCTTCTTCGTACAACTCTTCGGTATTTCATCGTCTCTCCATCCCCCGTGCACGTATCATAGGAAGCTAGCCCACTGACACACGTATCCTGTGACCACTGGAATGCGTGTTTCTTGTCTCAATTTCAGAAGCGTTCAATTATTCTGAAGTCTACAGGGTCATCATTTTCTATATTTTCACGTAATGAACTACGCGTAAGCATTGCTGAAAGCTATGAGGTTTGTAACGCCTCATCTTGGACAAACCTCATATCGTAGGACAGGACACGAGGAACAAAATGAGACACAAGCGCAAGCAGCTGGGTTTGTAATAAAATTTCCGTTTCACCTCCGCTGAATGGCTAGAGCTTGGTGCGCAGAGCACATCCTGTTTTGTTTGTTCTGCAAACATCATAAAATCAAGGAGTTTCCACAAACCTCGAAATAAATGACTTGAAGGCAATGCACCTCAATGCAACAGTAGCAGCCCCCTGATATCCACTTTTGGCCAAGTTGATTTTGTTTTAATAAAGCCATCCGCTTAAAGTAATGACATAAAGCATGAATTGCGGTCTAGTCCGGCCACTTAAACACGTACCAAGATCTCAAGGTCGCTACGCATTTGCAGAATCATTTATGGCACCTGCGACACGCTCTGATGCAAAGACATACTTTACAGATTTGTATAAGTGTTCTTAACTAAAAATTATGTCCTCCTATATTATTTAATTATTGTGTTAATTATTGACGAGGCTGCCTTGCCTGGATACGTAGGCCAAAGACCGATGCGTTCTTCATTATGCAATAGTGGAAACTTTTCTTCTAACAAGTTTTCTGTAGGGGTGGGCTGCGTCGACGTGGTGAAAAGCTTCATGACTTCATGGCTCACCGATTTCTCGGGAACCAACATGGGGCGTTACCTTGGTACTGTTGTTCTCTACCGCGGGTAAAATGCATTCATGTAGTTCTCATATGTACATATTTCGAAGTGTATACGTGCTGCGTAGAAGCTGATACACTCGTCTCGTGACCATGAGGAGCCGGTTTTAAAGTGAACATATAAGAGAAAAATGATGTTCTTTTGTTTTGTTACGGTGATCGCGATATATTATCGGCCGATGTACCAACGGGTGGACAGTTTTCTCGTAGAATCGGCATAGAGAGAACAATAAACTTTATTTTACGACCAGGCACACATTATTTGCACACTGAGGTGGGCGACTACCTTACTCCAGGTAGACATGGCTTCGGCGCACTCCTGAGCTCTCTCCACCAGCCAGAATTGGTTCAGCGCGTTCAGTGGTGTGAGCGACGCGTCCCACTATAGCCTTCCGGATTTTTTCGCATACTCTGTCTATGACCGGGATACTTGGTTTTTTTTACATTCTCACATCATCTGGTAAAGTCAGAATAGAAATGCTAGCATAATATATAGAGATAAATTAATAAAAGGAAGAGGCAGGAAGGTTAACCTAGAAGAATTGGTTTCAAACCCTTTACAGGGGTGGGAAAATGTGGGTGGGAAAGAGGATAGAGATAGCGAGATATAAAATAAATTAGAAAAAAACACATGCACACACAAGGAGGACGTTCCCATCACAGTTGTTAGGAGAGACCGGTCGAACGCAGGAAGCGCAGGAGTGCCTTCACAGTCTTTTTCTGTGACGTTAAGTCCTGGCGGTAGCGCAAGATTCTTTCATTCCAAAGAGTCTCGTTGTCCAGCTGGTCTGCTGCATTGCACAGTGACTGTCTCTGCGAGCGATTTGTGGACATTCGCACAGAATATGCCAAGTTGTTTCGTCACTGACACAATGGTCACATGCAGCAGTGATGGCAATTCCTACACAAAATGCGTGCGTATTGGTGAATTCGACACCTCATAATAACCTGCACAGCTATGTAGCGTCTTGTCAGCAAAGTTCTGTAGGAATTCGAAGACTGAGGGTTGATTCTAAGGTACATAATCATGCGTGGGTGAAACGTGACTAGTTCTATTGCGACGTGGTGCGCTTGTAAGCAAGCATGTGGAGTTTCCGGGGAGCGTCAGTTCTGAAGAGCGTAATTGATATTTGATTGCTTTCGTTATGGACGAAAGGATAGCGTATTTTCGTAATAAGTAGCCAGCTAGATAACTAGCTAGCGTCCTGCGTTTTGGTGAACTCATAGTCATCTCCTTGACAGTTGTAAGCCTAACGGGCATAGAAGAACATGAGTGTATAACGAACAAGGCCTGACAAGTTATGACGTAAGTAAAATGACACGCCTACCTCGTATGTCACGAATACATTTGCCTCAGTTTTGCGGTGAATGAACACGCCAACTATGCTCTTTGCATATCGTATGTGAAGCATACTAATATTTCAGTCTTCATAAGCTCAGAAATAACAAAACTAGACATTGAGAACATTGTAGATATGCACGTTCTTTCAGCGTGCGATTATTACATAAAGCCGCCGAAAAAAAACTGCAAAATTCATTCCAATGACCCTTAAACTGAGAGCGCATGGTACTGGTTGTAAATTACCTAAGTAAATCAACAGTTACCTACATTAATTTGATGGTGGTGCTTGTCGAACGTCCGTTCAGATTGCAGTGTTGCTCAATTACTTGATAACAATACAATAAGTATTACATATCTACCTTTATGACTCGGGAAAATTTATTCCAGCGTTTGTTCCTCCTTATATCTAAAAAAGGAAACTAACATTAGCTAACTAACATTAGCATTTGATAAAAGTAAGAAGCGACGTTGCAGTGGACCTCACGGTGAATTATAAGCGCCAGTTACACAGCAGTCTACACGAGTCACCTGTTAAGAACAAGATAAGCACTCTGTGATAGTATTTCCTATACGCGTCAATAATCTCGCAAGATTGCTGAATGTCAAGCATTACCACATAGGACACTTTTCGCTCACTACTTTGCAGGAAATCATTTCCTCCTCTGCATGTGTACGATTTGCCTGAATTCTATCAACCTTGAATAAACTCCAAGCACTTTAATAAATGCAGCTTCAATAATACAGGAAGCTATTGTCGTGGATATATACTAATAACTTTCGTTAAAACCGACGAACTAGGGTACCGTTGGCGACATGTAGTCGGGCGCCTTTCTGTCATTTTGCTGGTCAGGCTTTACGTTGAGGCAGCAGGTAAAGCGCTGCAAATTAATAACGAAAAATAATAAGGATTAGGGCAACCTCGCAATTACATGCAATTTCACTCACTCGAATTTTACCGTCTCAAATTTGCAAAAAATATAAAAAACAAAAGAACAAATCACTTATCTCCCGATACCATACTTCTCCAATTAGAAAAGGTCAAAAAACTTATTTTAAATAAGCACTTTTCTGAATTATTTCGGCTATCTATTTTTCACTGGCAAGCGTACAGGTCATCTTAATATCCGTGAAGCTTATTCCACTTGTGTCTCTGAGTGTTACTTGAGTCTTTCGTCGGAAAGTGCTGTGTTGTCTGATGCCATTTGCCTAACCCTTTGGCTGTTGTGTCTCGGTGTACATTTCATATATGCTGTAGGGCTTTTTAAACCAAAATAAATAATTAGGAATACACATGTGCGCTATTCATGGTTATCTTGTCATTCGGTTTTTTACGCGTCATGGTCATTACTGAAAATTCCTTACTCAGTATGCTCCTTTGAGTCCGTAAAAGGAAACATGAAGGAGTCACCTTCGACTTGCTGCGTTTTTTAACCATTACTTACCAAAAGGCTACAACAAAACTGGGGAGAAAAATCTATCCTACAGAACTAAAACATTGTACGACTTCTCACCTGGGTTTGCTCCCAGGTGCTCCAGCTGCTTCGGCAACCGAGCCACTGAGGGCCCTCGGTAAAGCTACTTCTGAACTTGACCCATGCGAAGGGGCACCCCATCCGTGAGAGGCGCCAATGTCTCCGTGATAGCCATAGGTGCCACTGCCTCCATACGGGTGGTATGCCCCGTATCCACCATATCCACCTTATACACCGTGTCCACCATGTCCACCGTGTGTATTGTACGCCCCGTATGGACCGTAAAGACCGTACAGGTGCGAGCCGTAGTATCCACCACCATATGGCGCTCCGTAATGAGCATAACCACCATACGGGGCAGCTCTGTAAGCGCCAGACAAGTACAATCCGTACAATTCAGGATAACCTGTTTTATAAACGCAGAAGCCGACCCCGGCGTGGATTAGATCTAATTGGTCTCTTTTAGTAAGAAAGAATCAACTGTTTGCGAGACAGCTGCATTTGCACGACACTTAGAAATTTATTTACAGAGTACCTACATCGCCATATAGGCATTACCTAAAGGAGGAAGGACAAAAAAAAACGATCTGTACAAATCATATTGCAGTGAAATACATGAACGCACATAAAAAAACACTGTCAAATTTATTCGAACATAATAATGAATCCCAAATACATTTTCATAAACACAGAACATACATATAGCAAGAAGAGTTTCACAGCATAGAAAAAAATCATTATTTGTTATACTAACCAATTCGTCACTTAAGCTGTTCCACTCTCCTAATGTTTTTGAAAGAATTAGTAGAAAAAAGTATTGGATCTGCATTTAAAAGTAGATATATTTTTCCTATTGTAACACCGAATAGATGTGTAGGGAGTTGAACAAGGTAGCTATGATGATTGATTACTGTGTTAAAGTAATATATCTGGTGCAACAGTTTAAGTCGTAGTTTCTGTCTACGTACACGTACCAGATCCCATCCCAAAGTGGCCTTCATTTGTGAAACACTGGCGAAGGGGCTATAGTTATTTGAAACAAATGAAGAAGTTCCGATAAAAGCGTTAGTTATTTCTAAACACAAACTATCGTCCCCCGTCCAAACCTTTTATTCAGGTTGTGCACCTAAATTCAGGATCAGTGCACCTAAATGGGATCACACGTATACATTACAGGTTACCCTATCGTGAAAGACCTATGAGACACGCCATATTTTAAATTGAAGCTACATACCAGCTCTATGAGTACTTTTAAAATAAGTATTTCAATCGTAACTTTTATTTTTATTTCTTAGTCAAGCTTTCCAATTAGTTCATGCAGTGCACTTGTGACATCAGCGTTGGGACATCATATATTTTCATACGTTTGAAGCATTGGAAAATTAAAAACTCTACGGAACATATTACTGACATTAGAGTTGGCTACGTTTTCATGGGCTTCAAATAGGTCCTATATAATTCTTGTTCTGAGAGATAATATGCATATTGCTGTCTACAGTGACTTCACTTATACGTTCCGTCAATACCACGCTGTAATATACAGATATTTGTTTTGTACCAAGATATTTCACAAATGGCAGCACACGTCATTATGCGAAATTGCTTCATTGAAGAGTGAAACAGAATGCACGTGTACTGCACAAACATCACACAGGTGTCGTGAGGCATACTGATTTTCTTTATGACGTGACGTGAGTTAAAATTCTTACCTTGGCCGCCTAGGCCTAAACTGCCCCGACCACCTAGCCTAGCACCAACACCTGCTCCAATGCTGGCAGTGTAACCCGGGCCTCCACGGGGACCAGCTCGATCAAAGCCTGCCCATATATCACCATTGATTTCACCCAAGGCTCCCAAATGGCTTCTGAGACGGCGGTCATTTCATGCATTTGTCACTTTGGCTGCGTACGAAACACCAAGCTGTATAAGTGCTCCGAAATATACCTCATGGGTGTGGTGGACGGAAAGAAAGAGTCATAAAGAAAAGCACGAAGCTTATACCAGGTCCAAATTATCGATTGGATGAATTGTTGATTGAGGTGGTTTGAAATACGAGCGCGGTATAAGACAGGGACAGCTAAACTGTGGTCTATGCCTTAGCTCTCCCTGTCCACGTATCACGCTAGTATTTGAAACCATTATACCAGGCTTAGCCTCCTGGTTAACTTGAACTTTATGTTGAAAAAAAGGAGATATGAAAAAATGAACTAGATGAGGAAAGTTAGCCCTTCCCATGCGCACTAGCGTGCACAATCAAGGGGACAAAGACTTATTGTGGAGTTGTTCACGAGCGTTTACATGGACTGATAAATTTTACGATGAGCAGCAATGGTATTTTAGCTGTGCTCACGGAAAGAAGCCAATGTCCCAAATTTTTCTCATAATCAAACACACTTCCCATCCCACTGCGCAATCGCTTTTCTATGTGCACATCACGTGAAAAAGACAATAAAACTTATTAATACTACTCTGGCAAATATTGTTCGCGAGTTAGGCAATATGAGTTTCTGTAATCACGTGGTTTCTGAAATAACGGCACAGTGGCATCTTCGGCGAGGCACTCTGCGACAAGAGCTTGTGCATTGGAATCATTCACTGAACAGAGGCCGAATTTTCGGGGTAAGCGGTTCATAAGTGCAATTTGTCCTACACTGGTAGACATATTAAAACTTCTGCTTATCCTGCTCTCTTACCCCGGCAACGTGAATGCATGTTCTCTCTCGCTCGTGATTACCTAGGATGTTCGGGAAACTAACAACACTAAACTTGCGGGGACAGCTCTTCGGCAAGTACTTTTGCCTTGTTCAAATCTATTACCTTGAAGTGAACAAGATTGCTTGAAACCTTGGTTCAGTGGCCTCCTTTGTTCAAAGAGTCAACAATGCTCTCAAAGTAAAGGAAATGAGCACCAGTCTTTTTAAGAATGTCCATGACATAACACCATCCACAAGACCACTTCTTTCAAGGACAATCAAACAATTTGTTAACAGCATATCCTGTTTTATTTTGCTGGTTCAACCTATGTATACAATGCTGCTGCTGATGTCATGGACGTCAGATTTCTTTTTTTGCATCTGCAGTGTTTTTTGTGTGTTTGCGTTCTGAATAACCAGCGTAGATCAATAGCATGAAAGTGCACTTCTACTAAGCAGCAGAAATGTTTTCTTTACTTTGTACTCATTCTTTTTTGTCTGACGTTTACGTTAGGGCTCACAATGAGTGTATAATTGACTTAACCTCATTCATTGTACAGGCGTGCGTTAAAAATAAAACAAACTGATGTCGACTGCAAAACAGGCTATTTAAAATGAAAACAGGCTATTGTAATTGTTGGTAGACTTACCTAACGCTCCATATTGTTGGAATAGCTTGTTCGGTCAAACTCTTTTTCAGTGAAACAAACTAATTTCTTCAATGAGGCGTTTGCGGACAAAAAAATTAAGTCTGTGCGCAAAGCTGGTTCGCTGCAAACTTTGTGGGAAGCTACAGCAGGTTCAGGTTGGGCTAGGCTTTTACTATCTCACTCACTATTTCTACCCCCTGGTATATTATACTATAAAAGAGGAAGCTAGGCTTTTTGTCTCCATCTTGTCATTATTGTGAATGCTTCTTTCAATGCATCTTTCTGAACCCATTCTTAGTCTTTCTGTCTTCTCTATCTTTTCTTCCTTTATTTTTTTCAATTTTACTCTGGCGCTTTTTCTTTCCCTCGGAGTAGTCGCTCTTTCACCTTCTGCCCTTTTCTCTCTCTTTCCTTTCTCTCTATTAACTTCACTCCTTGTCTTCATTCATATCTATTGATTTCTTTTCTTTCCCTCTACTAAGTCAGCCCTCCTTCATTCTCTCCTCCTCACCTTAACATCCCTCTCTGCGCCATCTTGCATCTTGCTCTATATAATTTATTATACTAGGCCACGCTAACCACTGCAGCGAACCTGGTTAACCGAGTGGTGACGAGGTTCACATTCAAATGGTGGGTACACAGGTATGAGTCTCTCCTCGGCACAAATTTCTCTGTCTTTTCTTTCTACATGAGCGAATTTTTCTATCTTTCCTTTAGTATCTTGTATACTTGCTTTTTCCACATGATTGTAATTGCATCCCATGCACACACATCAGAGCATGGGCCCTGCAAGCGAAGCAAGAGAGAAAAATGATCACGAAGAAATCGCTTGCTATTTTATGATGATGATGTGTTTTTTACTACACCCGGCACACCTCGGCCACCACAACTCTGCGGTAAGTCTCGATTCACCTCGTCAATGCCCTTTTGTTATGCAATGCATTTGTCTGGTGCACATTTTAAGCTTGCTAAACAAGCACGTATCGTGTGTTCTTAGCCGCAAAAACTCACGAGGTTTTATATTTCACCGTTTCACAAATATTACGGCTTTTACCTTACACGACGCTAAAGAAATATATATTCGATTGATACCAGGTTATTAAAGCATGCCGTTGACTCACTGTGAAAGTATCAATAAACATCACGCGATGTTTACTTCAAGATGTAACGCCCTGTTAAGGTCAGCTAAAATAAGGCTTTACTTTAACTACGTTCGCACAAACTTCTCGAGGAATCATACCTGCATACTCACAGGTATTGTTTTTGCCTTGCGTATACATTTATCCGTATGGTACCATGAATCTTTCTCTTACATATCCCGTATTTTAAATTGTCTCTTTCAAAGCTGCGATTTTCCCACCACCATTTGAAACGCTTACCGCAGCGCCCTGAATGCTTCTAACTGCTTCACGCAAGTTCTTGTTTGCACTAAAATCTGTCGTTGTTTTGAAGGCAACCACGATACTTTTAAAGTACACACATATTCAAACGCTCGCAGCAAATCTATGGAATTATCAAACATGCTCAACCGGATGAAATGTTTCGCTACACGCACATGTGTAAAAGAAACATGATTAAGAGAATTGTAAAGACTTTCTTACATGCTAAGAAGAGGCACGCAAGTAAAAACGCTTTCATGTTTGAAGGCGAGCTGAGAACACAGTGTTCCAAAACAACCCACAGCATCTGGTCTTCTGAATACAGGGATATGAGAAAGCAGTCCGGCTTTTATAGCATGCAATTTTCATGATGCGAAGCCCTGTGTAGGCTAAACGTTTCATTTCCACCTTCCTTCATAACAGCTCAGGGTTACGCATCTTGAAGAAAGCACAAACAAAATAGCAAGAGAGTGGTTGTTGCTGATGCTTTAGTAGCATGCTTTTCAAGTAATTTGCCCCCAGAAGCGCTTGTTTTGCGAAGAAAGTAACCTGCGAGAAAATAAAAGAAGCAGATTTATGTATTTTATATAGTGATGACGTCACTTTAAACCATTAAAAAAGACTATGAGGGGGTCATTTTTTTCAAGTTCGCCAAATGTTGCGCAACATCGACCACATGCATTCATATTTACCATTGTTTGCGATCCTTCACCAAGAAGTTCGTCCCCAAAATACGAACTGGCCTCCCTCAGACCCCACTGTCCTAAACTCTGCCCCCCTCCTCGTAGGCGCCCCTTTGTTCATCTATCCTTTTGTGACATGTACTCTGAGAGCAAAGTGCCAAAACGTTCGCTTTGGACAATAAGTTCGTAGAGATACGACACGTAATTCTGTTGCCATGCCAAAACGTTCATCGTCAACATTCGGAGTGAAATGACTTCAGTGGTTTAATATTTGCACATATTTCTTATTTTTTAAATTTCTTTCTTTAGTCTGACGCAGCAGAAGGACATGTTTCGGCCTCGCGACCTTACAGTGCAATTAATGAAAGTGGGTACAATGTAGAGGTTATTAAGAAAATGGTATTACAGTGAGGGTTTCTTCTGGGTGAGCTGCTTCACCGCAGACTGGAATTAAAAACATGACACTGCTTCTCAAACACTACACTGCAGAAGATTACGACATTTTGTTGGTTGTATACAATGTAGAGCTGATTTCTCCGTAACGAACAGTCACTTTTTTTCCCTGGAGCTCCCTCTGGTTTCATAGAAATAAATTATCGTCAGTGATGACCGACTTCATTTTCTATAACTGAATATTTTCGTCTTTCACACTTCAAGAAACCAAATAAATGTACTGTCTATCGACGGCCAACAACTGCCTTGTTTAGCAGCCCAGAAAAGTGAGAAAGAAATTGAAAACTGAGCACACGTGACAGTATTTATGTTATGTATACTCTAAGATTAAGGAAAACAAAAAAGAAAAGAATTTGAGCTTGAAAGCACAGAAAGCGAGATTAACGTTCAGTGTAACTTCAGCACACATGCAAAAGTGCGAGCCATCCTTTCTTTGTGAAGTTGTCCGCTCAAAGAAATCGGTTTTTAAAATCAGCTGGTTGAGTATTTGTTCACATAGTAAATTACTAATTATGCAAATTCACCAGCAGTAAGATCCACTTGTTGGCCCGCAATATAATAATGGACTTGTCTGAACGTGTCAGCGTAATTCGAAGAGCTCATACATTGCATGTCAGCAAGTGTTGCCACGCGGTTTCTTTTGCTTTACGCAAACGCGCATATATAGTTTCTACTTAAATTGCAATGACAGCTTCAATGTAAGCCTTTTGGGAAAGGAGTTCTGGTTTGCAGTAAAAGTTTCACGTAGAGCAAATACTCTGGTTACGCCCTTAACTTCATGGTCCTATATTGCAGTTTTCCTCAAAACAGTTTACTTTCTCTTGCTTGTATAAGCAAAAAGCTTCGGCTGGCTTAATGATATGTGACACAATTTAGTGTCCTGCTTCAGGAGACGAGTGTTTGAGCAGAAAGCCTATCTATCAGTTTCCATAAGCAAACAATTGTTTGAAGCTTTCAACATCTTTCGTGAAAATGCCGCGAGTCACCCACCTTAGTGAAAAAGTTTTTTTCTTCAATTTTCTTGATATTGAGTGAAATAACACGTCTAGAAGAGCTCTGAGAGAACCTAATTCAGCAGACCCCTAAAAGCAAAGTACACCACTTCGTGTAGTACTTCTTTACGCAGAGGACCACGGTGTAAGAAGTATGAATAAAGTGTGGACACTCTGTCTGACGGCGGTCCACATAATATTCGCCTCTTTCCTCCTCTCTGCCCCCATGTCGCGGTGCCTCCCACGCAACCGTGGCCGGCACATGTACTATAGAAGACGAGCTGCGTGCGTAGCGTTCGTAACGCCGTTGCGCACGTAAGGAATACAATCCTTTTTCTTAGGGACGAAGCTCCTTATAGCGGCACCCTTTCATCCCTTATAGTCGCAGTAGTAGCGCAGAACACCTACCAGTTTAGAGAATGGAAACTGTACCTTAGAGTTGTTGTATCAAAATAACATGCCAATACGTAGTGGCGGCGTACTGAACTGCAATACCGCGAGGCCAGATGGCGCGGGTAGTACTATCATCATCAATAAACTGACGCGTCTTTTTTATTTTTTTTTCTTGCTGCAGGTGAAGGGTTCGTGGCTCGTTCGCACTGCTCGCTTCCTCTGGTATTATTTTTTAGGGGCGAAGCTCCTTAGGGCGTGGGCTGTGCGTCCCCTGTAGCCTGTATGTAGCCACCTCTAGTTTAGTTCTTGCAGTGTTCACTAGATGGCGGTACCGTCTCCTGTATGTAGCCACCTCTCGTTTAGTTCTTGTAGTATTTACTAGATGGTGGTACTTGTAGCTGATGATGAAAAGATGCAAGATGTTATAAACTAGAAAGCGGTACTTGTAGTTGATGAAAGACGCGAGATCTTATAAAATAGGAATGATGTCACATATGGCGCGTGTCATTGGTTGAAGGCAATCGTTCGATTTAGTGCGGCGACGTACGCTAGGGGGGCGATGTAATAAAATCGAGTGGGCAAAATGTACAGAGGATTCATGGTTTACCAGGTTTACCTCCGGAGCTTCGCCCACTCATCATCATTCACTTCGTGGATATGGCGGAATTTTTTCGTTGCTAAATCGCCCTTTGCGTCTGTAATTATCGCCAGGTGACCTAGTTGGCCTCGACTGGCAAAAAGCAACGTCAATCAAGTAAGGTTTGCATCGTTTATTGCGAGTGTGCAAGCCAGTACAACCAATGTATACGGTCCGGTCCGAACAAAAGAAGTCGTTCATACATATCGAAAGCTTTCAACCCATGTTTAAGGACTCTTGACTCTTGAAAAGCTAAGAAGCATATGCATATAACTGAACATCCAGATCGCTGAATGAACGTCGCTCTCATTGTGTTGCGGCGTTCGAGTTTAATAGCGTGGCTTCAAGACAGGGGTCGGATTCTGCCGTCAAATGCGGCGCTTTCCCTGTAGTGTTGATGTTCAAGTGAAGTGAATGCATGATGGGGAATCGGAAAGGAAACTTGCACATTGCCGATAGATAGCTCGAAAATTCAGAGCAATGTAGTTTTGCTAAATTTGTTAGATAAGCAATTGGGGATGCGTGCAGTTCTGATTCTTTTTCACTATGCAATGCTACATTGAGTACTTCACAATTGTGCAATGTCGCGTTGACAGGGTAGGCACTAGTTTTGATTCTCAGCCGTGAGCCCATATCATAGGTAATATGTATTTAGGTGATGGGCCTAAAAATATTTCAGGCTACATTTATTGTTAGAGTTAAGTTACACACTTACTACAGCTAGAATTTCTCGTCGCAGGTAATGATCGGTCTGCTGAGTATGCAGCAAACATGTATGCTTAAGGAACAGTTCTGAGGTCTGTGCTTACAGATCGAAAAGGCCCGATTCAAAGAAAATAATCTTTAGGTACGCATTGTACAATTTTTTTGTTTGTATATTTTTGTTGGTGCTCTTACAATACACTATCTGCTCAGCTCTGAGCTCAATATCTTTTTTGCGTAGACATATCTATAGAACTTGATCACTCTCTTGCAAGCAAGCACTCCTGAAGTCAATTGGGGGTACATGGTGTGAATCAGTCTAAATACTGGATCAATTAATGTCACGTTTAATACACACTTGCTATTGCGTTTACATTCTCAGTATGCTTGTGCTTGAAAGCTGAAGTTGGTTTCGCCCTCACACTTTCAGAGGTTAGGACTTGAAGTACGCACTATCTTGCAGTGTGGCTGTGGATAAGTCAAGATCATGTATGTTTCAACTACCTGTGCAATTTCCTAGAATTTTTTAGTGACTGTAGTGCACAGGATTTCACTTGGTAGTGGTAGACACTATAGCTATAACAACTTAATTTAAACAAAAGCAGATGTGCTCAAAGAAATCTGGGACCGTTCTCTGTTATATGAAAAAAATAACAGTACTATATCCAATGAACACAATCTTGCTCTTCACGACAGCATTCCAACTTTGATGAAGCGGTGCTGCATGTGCTGATCACCTTTATGATTTATTATTTTAGGAGCCTATTCAACATATGTGCAAAGCTAAAGCAATTGAATGCAGCCTTATGAGCTTTGGTGTATATTTTTTTGTAAACTTGTATGAGCTAAACACAGTTATTTAACACAGAACAATTCTGAGTATAGATTGCGAATTGTCTCACAAGGCACAACTAAATGTCTGTAATCCCCGCATTCAGCGGGCGTTCATATTGTAATGCAAATAATAATTTCTGGCGATTCACATGCCAACTAGTAAGTGATCGTGAGTCGCACAATAGTGGGCAAATTAAGATTGATTCTGGCTTCCAGGGGTTAAAACAAATGACATTGTAGCCTTGCAGGAGAAAAGACTGCCTTCGAAACATTTGCTCTGACACCTCATATTGACAGATTTTTCATATTTTCAAGCTTCCATCTTTTAAGAGTCAGTTTAGTTCACCTGCACCGATGGGAACTTGTGCACAGCTGTGCACAAGGAGTTCAGAACTTGTGCAGCCTGAGTTCAGCAGTGCGGCTTCACAAGTGAACGACAAGGTGGAATCTTTATTTTTGTTCGCTTAATTTAAAGAGGTGCAATCTGGGCAAAACACGCCGCGTCTGTACAGAGGGGTACGGCACCTACGTCTAATCCTATGTTGTTTGTTAAGCTGTGCGTGCAGCTGCACCAAACCAGCGCCGTCAGAGTAGCAGGAGCTAGAAAATCATACACTAGGTTTAGTGATGTACCTCTCCTGCGCTTTTTGAAATAAATGACATGGTTTGGAAGATACTATTGCTGCACCACTGAAACGAATGGCGAGGTGCAGCCCTTTGTAAAACGGATCATGTTGTACAGGCGAATTGAACAAACCCTTAAGCACACAAGCGTCTTAGCATTTCACCCCCATCAAAATATGGCCACTGTGGCTGGGATCAAACCTGTGTTGAACAGCTCAGCAGTGCCACACAATCTAACTAATAGTGTTGCAGTTTCATGGTTATTGAAGCGTAGATTCCATGCTTGTGGCCAATCTAAACAATCCCTCCACGATATGCGTGGCAAAACATACACAAATACAGCATTGCATGTGTGAGGTTCGAGATGACCTGTTGGAGTGGACGTTCAGATGTTTTAACGTACTTGCAGAGTGGACGTTCGGGGGTAGTCATCCTGTCGTTGCATGGCAGTCTGAAAAAGCAAGTAACATCACCAGATATCAATATCAATGCATGAAATCAATGCATAATCAATGCATGAAATGTTTCAAAGTAAACAAATAAAATCAGTTAACTAGTACACAGCAGTATTTTATACATATATGTAGTGGTACCTCATAACACGTGTATCACTCAGGGCTGCTTTTTCACAAGGCATGTCATGTAGCAGGTTCCTTGCCCATTGTACACAGCTGCTTCCATGTCAGGTTGGCCAAGAGGCTGTGGCAGAGAAAGAAGTACTTGTGATTTATGTGACGCTTTCTTTGTCACACTATAGCAAAACCACACCCATAATTATGTGATGTTTCTCAAACGCGACTGCGGTAAACTATCACCTCGTAGATCTTTAGCACTAATATATGGGCTACCTAAGAAGACACATGCGAGGCGACAGTGATTTATTTGCCTTCTTTCATCGCAACGGCCTGGTTAGTGTAACCTGACGATATGATTTCAGAATTAACTATTGAGTCAGCGCCTCGTTCGCACGCGAAGCCAAGCCGCAAGTAACACACCGTTTTTCCGTTCGCAGATTGAGACGTCAAACAATTTTAAAATTTAATATTGCAGTTTGCTGCCACCGGTTGACGCTTACGCATTGACAAAAAAAAACTACATACATTGAAATAAACCAACTAGCCCCGCAAGCAACCGTTCTTAAAAAACTGAATTGGTTTCTACTCACCGGCCCGAGCTTGCAACGGGTGTTCATCCGATGAAAGCTTCAGCGGTCGCTTCGTTCCCCGGAAATCACTTGAATTCCCTTCGCGAAAGCATTTGAACGAGTCAAAATAAACAGAACGAGAAACAGCGTGTTGGTCGGCAGAGGCTCGAAACATTTACAGCGAAACAAAACAGTCCGAGACACATCGGAACGTATCGCGAGCCATTGCCTGCCGTCGCAACCATTGGCCGCCAATGGTTGCGACGGCAGGTAACAATGGTTGCGACAGCAGGTAGTTTGAAAGGAGGATAATGATGGCAATATGCTGCTGCTCACCTAGAGCCAGCTGGAGCTAAACTATTATAAAAAAACTATTGACGCAGCACTTGTTAAGGAAAAACTATTCGCTAGAAGAACAAGTTGTTTTTTAAGGGTAGCAGTACGCGAAGATGTAGTATTTAATTATTTTAAAATTGAAATTTGGCCCTGACGAGGGCGCCCCTATAAAAAAGCGCAATAGCGCGAATGCCGAGAGAGGTTAGTAGATCCACTCTGGGTGTTTGAAGAGGAAACACGCCGTGGTTGATTTTTCGCCACCTACAGGTGATCACTTGCACTTGAGAGTTTCCGAGGCTTGGTAGTAGTGTGTAACCAGTCTTACATTTTGACCTCCAAGGTGGTGCCGGTGAGAGATTTCTTCTGTGCGTTGTTGAACAATAAAAAATTCGCAGCGCGCGCCTTCACTAAAAGCCGAATTCTCCTGTCTCTCATTCCCCCTTAGCAGCCATTGGCATGTACATTGAGCACTATCAGACAAAAAAGGGTTGCTACGTTATACTCGCTGGGCGTAACCTTCTTGGTTTAGAAAAGGTTTAGCGAGCGTTGGGCCGCAGTGCCGTGTATACGATGAGCTAGTATATACCATGAACTCGAGGTGGTTAAATGTGGGAAGTAGAAACGAAGCGCAAGCCGTAAGAAAGTGTGTGCGCCACCTCTCGTTTAGTCCTTGGAATGACCACTGGTAGGCGGTGCTTCTATATGAGAAATATATAAAGAAAAGATGCGAGATGGTGGTACTTGGAGTGTTGAATAGATGGACGAACGGACACACAGACAGATACATGGATGGACACATGAACGGACGCCGGGGCGGATGCATGGACGAACGCAGGGACAGACGCAAAGAGAGACGCACGCACGGAAGGGCGGATGGACACATGGACGGTCCCACAGACGGACGTATGGACGCACGGAAGCAAGAACGAATGGACGGACGAATGCTGCGCCCCACTCTCCATTATTCACTCCGCGGATATGCTACCGTTTTTTTTCACTCTCTCCAGACGCAAGACTTTCATACTTCGACGACATTTGCAATGTTACATGCAGATTCGGGGCCATTTTTTTTCTTTGGTTCGAACCGGGATTCAGGCAATCGACGTCGAACACGGACGGCGCAGAATTAACAGCATTGAAGTGGGAGGAGGAGAGCACTGACAGCGTTGGGGGCGAAGACTGGCCCTGTCGCCCCCTTGTACCCTTCGGTACTACTACATGGCACGACACAGTGCCTTTGGGGCGATTGTAGAGGGGGTGTAAAAAGAAAAGGTGGAAGACGAAACAAAAAAAAGAGAATGTGGGCGGGAGGTTCCTCCGTCGATCTGCTTGCTTCACGTTGAAGTGAAGTATTTATCTAGATGTTTACAAATTCCCTTTTCCCATTATTACAACGAAAATCCCCTAGATATGGGGAAATGTCCCTAGATTTGGGAGCACTGGCCAACCCTCTGAATGCGCGCGCGCCAGGACGACGCTTTTATTGTACTATAGAGTGCCCACTGGCGCATGGCGCCACCGAAGAACACGCGATCGTAGTGGCGTGATCGTCCTCTCTCTCTCTCCTTCCGTGCGTGTGAAGAAAATCCTGTTTTTATGAAACTTACCTTTTATTGTTATCCTTTGTTACAAAAGGCTGTCTATTGTGGGACGATTTTTCATTTCTCAGAGTATATGCATTCGTTCTGTAGTACAAGAAGCGCCATCTATAGGTGCTCCTTGTACTCAACGAGCAGTGATTGCAAACGATAACGGGACGAACGGGTGACGCCATGAGGAGCTTCGCCCCTAAAGAGCCGTTGGTTAGACAAATGAGTTCTTCTAACGTAAACCTTTCTTCGTCCTCGTTGTTTCCCGCACTGTTGCATTCACTGTGTTGTAGAAAACTTCCCAAGCGGAAATTATGCTTAGACAGACACCAAAAAAGGATTAATATGTGGGATTTAGCGTCCAAAAACCAAATTATAATAATGAAAGACATAGTAGCGGAGGACTCCGGAAATTTCGACCACCTGGGGTTCTTTAACGTGCAACCAAATTTGAGCACATGGGCCTACAACATTTCTACCTCCATCGGAAATGCAGACGCCGCAGACGGGATTCTATCCCGCGACCTGCGGGTCAGGAGCCGAGTACCTTAGCAACTAGACCACCGCGCGGGGCCAGACATCAAAAAAGACAAAACGAGCATGTCATTGAGCCAGTGCGAACTTTCGACATGCCGCATTGCCACTTCGCAATGGGAGAAGTCAGCGACAAGATACCAGACAGCTTTATGTATATATAACACTGACCACGAATTGGGGCATTCCGGGAGCGCACGCGAAAAAAATACTTATATATGGATCAGAAGAAACACCTTCTCTAAAACCATCCTGTGATTCGCCAGACTCCCTGCTCCCTTGAATTAATTGTGTGGAAGCTTGGCTGCCTCCCAAGCAGCAAATGCGACTCTGAGAAAAATATTTCAGTAAGAAGACGTTATACATGATTCGACAGCTGGGCTGGTCAGAATTCTTAGAATTGCACTGTAGCCTGCTTGTTTTAAAGGATTGTCAGTGCACTGAAAGAAGAGATGGCTTTACAGGAAACATCCCTTTGAAGGATATTGAAGCTTTTTACTACTTTGTTCATGAACTGCGACTTACTGCTGCATAATGATTCCTGATGATCACTGCTTATTTTTTAAACACACTCCGCATGTACAGTGAACAATTTGCCAACAAAGAAATCGAGGTATTTCATTTGTAAATGTACTTCAAAATTTAGAAAAAGATGGCTTTGTACTGCCACGCTCAAATGAACCTGGACACGAACTATTTGGAAAAGAGGTGCTAGTTCAGGATGCCTTAAAGAAACATCCAATGCGGCTCGTGAAGCGTGGAAATGGATTTAGAGCCTGTTGTGTCATTGGATTTTTTCGTGTAAAATACACTGATTATCTCTGGTTTGCGGGAAAAAAAAGCGTTGTGCTTAGACAAACGATAGGCTAGCTAACTCACACCTGCAGAAATGAAGAAGAATGGAGGAAATCGAAAGTAGAAAACAAAAAGCGGACACACTGATGCGGTAGATGTTGACATCAACCGAAGGGTAAACGCACATGTTAAACAGGAAGATGAACTGGTGAGAATGTACGACCAAAAGACCCAGGAAATGGATGACCGATCACGAGCAGCGTAACTCTGTCAGAGGTGTTTGTGCCGGCAAGTCAGCTTCAAGAAGCAGAACAGTGCTTCCAATGCCCCGTGAGTCTGTGAACGAGAGGAACAATGCTGAAGAGGGTATCGTCCACGTGTATGCGCCGCGGGTTATTGTGTACAGGTCGCTGACGTTAAGCGAGTGCTTGCACCTGTGAGTTCAAATTCGCGAAAGCGACACAATCGTGCGCTGGAGTTCACAACAAAGCGTAATTGTTACGAAGAAAGGTGTAAAATCACGTCGCTAGCTCTTCTCTGGCGCATTGCGTATGTGGGATGAAATTTGTCCCGATGGCTAAACAACATGCAATGATGTGGCACCGAATACTGTCATTCGGCTAATACCCCTCGTTTTCTAAGAAGTTTAACTAGCCATTGATGAACCCAGGTTGATCGCTTTAATCTTTTCTCCCTTCATGTCACCACGTTAGGGATCACAGTGCAACGCAAAAGCGTCAAACACCACAAAATTGGTGTTGGCGTAAAAAAAAAGATTGATTTGATGGATTGATATGTGGGGGTTTAACGTCCCAAAACCACCATATGATTATGAGAGACGCCATCATGGAGGGCTCCGAAAATTTCGACCACCTGGGGTTCTTTAACGTGCCACCAAATCTGAGCACACTGGCCTAACATTTCCGCCTCCATTGGAAATGCAGCCGCCACAGCCGGGATTCGAACACGCGACCTGCGGGTCAGCACCCGAGTACCTTAGCCACTAGACCACCGCGGTGGGGCGCTTAAAAAATAATGCCATTTGCTTGGGGGTGTTAAGAACAGCGATACCTGATTTTCGTCAAAAATTACCTGACAATAAAGTAATTCGGAAACAAAATGAAGAACCTAGTGCAAAATAACAAAAACAAAAATGCCGACCAAGGTGAAATAAACAAAACTTAAAAAAGACGTTTCGGCTCCCCACACGGGAGCCTTGTTCACAGTCAATGAGAAAATGAGGAACCGCAACATGCTCAGGCGACATGTGCCATATTTAAGCAATTAAAAGAACATAATTTCTTTTAGCTCCCTACGGTTTTCATGACATCGGCTGAGTTATTGAGTATTATATGCGTGTTAAACCTTTACACAGCACTTAACTTTGTTCCGTGGAGTAAAACTTTGTGTTAACTGCCGCTTTGAGCATTTCATGAGGGGGAAGCTTTATATACAACCTTCGCCGAAGTGGAACGAAATTTCATAATAGCTGGTTTGTCAGTCAATGCTTCCCTGAAAACGTCACATTTGCTCGGGTTCTTGATTGTCAGTATTACAGTCAGGGTGACACACGACAAAAGTTCACATATTGGAAAAGCACATCGTAAAGGACAATTGAAAACAGTTCAGGAATATTTTCCTTGCAAATTTGTTTGAATGATGCGTAAGCGTCGCGGTTTTTTTACGGAATCAGCCGCTTGTAAACTTTATTTACTGCTATGGGCAGCCCCGGCATGGCGTCTTTCATCTACTCTCTATAACTCTTCAGCATTTAATCGTCTCTTCAGCTCTCGTGCACGTACCATGGGAAGCAATTCAATGGTGCGCGTATTCACTGAACACCGAAGTTTGTGCTTGTTATTGTAACTTTTCACATGTTCAAATATTCTGAAGCGTACAGTAGCCCTTTTTAATATTGCCATGTAATAGACTACAGGTAGGCAGCGTAGAAAATTCGGAAGTTTGTAACGCTTCATCATGACAAACTTCATGCTAGAATGGGACACGAGAAAGAAAATGATACAATCAAGCGCAAGAAGTTGAGTTTGTGATAGAATGTCCATTGCACCTCCGCTAAAGGCTGGAGCTTGGTGCGCAGAGCACATTCTGTGTGTGGTTCTTCTTCTGGAACGTCATCATGAAATCAAAAGTTTTCATAAACTTCAATATAAATGACTCAAAAGGAATGCACTTCAATGCAACGAAACCAGTGTCCTGATATCTATTTTCAGCCAGGTTAATTTCAGTTTAATATAGCCGCCTGGCTTACGTAATGACCTAAAGCACGAATCGCTGTTCAGTCCGGCCACTTAATTGTGGATCAACCTGTCAAGGTCAGTACGCATTCACAGAATCCTTCGCAAACATCTGGGACACGCTCATATGCAAGAACATACTTGTCAAGTTCGCTTAATTTATCTGTGACTGCACGTCATGTCCCCTTATAATAATACATACAGCTGTTAATTTGTGACACGGATGTCTCGCCCCGGGCATGCAGGGAAAATGCAGATGTGCACTTCACTAGGTGACCATACGAACCTTTCTTCTAACACAAGTTTTCTATACAGGTGCGCTGCGTCGATGTAGTCAAGAGCACTATGACTTCATGGCTCGCCAAAGTTTTGAGTAACGAAATGCGCAGCATCGAAAGCGGCATGTATATTCGATGTAGAGTTTAGCTTGTTGTTTCATCTTATTCATTTCACCCAGGTGTTGTGTTCTACTATCAACGAGTTCAACGAAATCAGCATAGGGCGTTATTTCGGTAAGTGTGTTCTATACCGCGGGTAAAATGCATGAATGTAGTTCACATATGTACGTATTTGGAAGCGTACATGTGCAGTTCTGGGGTTGAGACACTCACCTTGAAACGTGAGGGGCTTGATGTATATTGAAACACAAGAGAGAAAATTGATGTTTTTTTTATTTCGTTACGGCGATATATGACTGGCTGATGTACTGACGGGTGGACAGTTTCCTCGTGGAGTCAGCATAGAGAAAGAATTAAACTTTATTGTTCGACAAGGCACACATTATTTTCGCCCAGAGGTGGGCGATAAGTTTATTTAAGGTAGACTTGGCTTACAGCGCACTCCTTAGCCCGTTATAGCTGGTGGAATTGGTTCAGAGCGTTTAGTGATGGCAGCGACGCGTCCCTCTATAACTTTCCGCATTTTTTTGCATGCTTTATTTGTCTATGAGAGGGACTTGGGTTGTTTTTTTTTAAATTCTCTTACCAAGTGGTAAATTGGGCATAGAAATACTCGTAAATTTTCATAAAGTTTTTCTAGCTAGTAAACTTTAACTAGCTTCCTGCGTTTTAGTGAACTCATGACCACCTCCTTAATGCCTCATATAATTAAATTGGAATAGAAGAGCATGACTGAATAAGCCTGACAAGTCATCACACGAGTAACATGACACGCCTACCCCTTATGTCACGAATATGCTTCCCCCAGTTCCGTTATGTACAAACACGCAAAACATGTTCTTTGCATGTAATATGTTGAGCATACTATATTTCCGCCCGTATCAACCTAGAAATAACGAAAATAGTAACTGAGAACTTTGTAGACATGCTAGTTCTTTCACCTTGCGATTGTACTGCACCAGATAAAATCTGCCAAAAGAAAATTAACGACTCTTGCATAGAGAGTACATGTATAGTAATTGTAAATTAGCTCAATACATCAACGGCTGTCTACATTAGGCTTGATTGTGAGTCTGTTCGAATATCTGTGCAGATTGCAGTGTTGCATATTTACTGGATAATGTAATAATATTGTATATGTACTCTTATGACTCGTGAATTTTTCTCTCCGCATCGATACCCCGAAGAGTGCAATTGACATTAGTGTTTGATAAAAGTAGGAATTGACGTTGTACTTGCGGACGTTACGGTGAACGATGAGTGGCCAGTAAGTCACCAGCCTACCCGAGCGACCTTTTCAGCACAAGATGAGCACACTACTACAATATTTTCTATAACTGTCAATCCTCCGCGCAAGACTTTGCTAAATGCCAAAAATTGCCCCATAGGCAACTTCTCCCTGACGTCTTGACCGACAATAAATTCTCACAACGTGTAGGATCTGCAGGAATGCCTTCGACCTTGAATAAACTCTGAGCACTTTGATGAATCCAAATTTCATAATACAGAAATTTATTGTCGTGTCCGTATTGAAAAAAGTTTCATAAGACCGATTGAACGAAAATAGCGTTGGCGACATGTAGTTCGACGCCTTTCCGTCGTCATGCTGGTCATGCTTCACGTTGAGGCAGCAGGCGCAGCGCTGCAAATAATAACGACAATATAATGAATAAGGCAACCTCACTTTTACATGTAAGTGCACTCATTCCAACTATTTATTCTTACCATCTGAAGTTTTTGAAAGGATAGAAATACAAGAAAAGAACAAATCCCTGATCTCCCAATACTATACTTCCTGAATTGGAGAGTCTGATAAAACATATTATTAAGGTAGAGTTTCGAAATTAGCTCGGCTAACAAGTATTGATTGGCACGTTTACAGGCGCACTCAATATATGTAAAAGTAATTCCCATTGCACGTTTATTGGATACTTCAAATACTTCGTGGGAACGCTGCTGTGTTGTCTGATACCGTTTGCCTAACTCATTGTCTGTTGTGTCTTGGTATGCATTTTTGATATGCGGTACGTCTCTTCTATGCCAAATAATAGGAAGAAATAAAAATGTGCTGTAGTTAGAGTTAGCTTGCTATCCGATCTATAACATCCCATGTTCACTACTAAAAAATTACTTACTCAGTACGCTTCTCTGAGCCCGTAAAGGAAAATGTGAAGGATTCGCAATTGATTTGCTACGTTCTTAACAACTATATTACCAAGTGGCTACAACAAAACTAAGGAGAAAATCCATCCTGCAGAACTGAAACAACTGGATGATTACTCACCTGGGTGCGCTACCAGGTGTTCCAGCTGTTCCGGAAGCAGAGCTACTGAGGGTAATTGGTTTCACTGCTGCTGGACTTTTGTCATAGGAGGTGATATCCCCTTCGTTAGAGACGCCATTTCCTCCTTGATAGCCGTAAGTGGCACTGCCTCCGTACGGGTAGTATGTCCCGTGTACACCATATCCACCGTATCCGCCATTTCCTCTCCGTGATAGCCATAGGTGCCACTTCCTCCATACGGGTTGTATGCCCCGTATCCACCATTTCCTCCGTGATAGCCATAGGTGCCACTTCCTCCATACGGGTTGTATGCCCGTATCCACCATATCCACCGTATCCGCTGTTTCCACCATGTCCCCGTATGCATTGTACGCACCGTATGGACCATAAACACCGTACGAGTGTGAACCGTAGTATCCACCTCCATGTGGCGCTCCATAATGAGCATAACCACCATACGGGGAAGCTCCGTATGCGCCACCCAAGGTTGATCCGTACAAACCAGGATAACCTGTTTTATCAAAGCAGAAGCCGATTCCGGTGTAGTATAAATCAAATTGGCTGTTTTAATGAAAAAAAAAATAAAGTAGGCCCTGGCACCTTGCAATTCTGCACCTAGAAATAAAATAACTTCCGATAGAAGCATTAGTTTTCTCTTAAAAAACAAATATTGGCCTCTTGAACCCCTTTATTCGGGATCAGTGCACCTAAATTGGGTCACGCTAAACATTACAGGTTCCCCTATTGTATAAAGCTATGAAACACGCCATATTTTAAATGGAAACAACATGCTAGCTCTATTAATATTTTAACACAAGTATTCCAATCGTAACCTTCATTTTTAATTCGCTGCTAAGCCTTTCAATTACTACATTACGGGACTTTGACATCAACGTACAATGTTCCCATTGCTATGCCGAAGTAAAGATAATGTATTCTCAGTTTTTGGCGTTGTTTTTCTTATTTCACAATTCCGCTTTCTCCATAAGATATCAAAAGAGTGCAGTATGTATATGTACAAATCTACAAAATCAACTCTAATTGTGCGACACAAAATGGGTTATACTAATGCACATCTTATACCAGGCTGCGACCGCGTGGCTGGCCCTCCAGCATGGGCAGGGCCAATGACGAGGTTACAATCAAAGCATAGGATTTGCTCGAGTTGTAACCCATTATGAGTGGTGCAATCAGCGTTAATTTCTTCTAGGTTTGCTCATCTATAATTACAGCATGTTTGTAACAATCAAGGCATAAGATGCACATGCAGGAAGTAAAATATTAAACGGTAGTTTTTATTCATAAGCTATCCGTCCTCATAAGATTGAGATAACCTTGAAATTAACATTACCCAGGCCCTTCAGAAAACGCTTTTCTAAAATACAATTACAAGAAACTTGTGAAAGATACAAGGGCTAAATGATGGCATGCTTTGGGAATACAAGCAAAATAGCTGCCAAGTGTAAAGAAAAAAAAAACTACTTTCGTCTCGGTGAACGAATTACTGAAATGTTTCAGTTGAAGAGAAAAAGAAAACATTAATAAATTTGTCGATGAGGTTTTTACTTATAGGACTGCTCAATATATTCTTTTTTGTTTTTAGTAAGCCTGGGATGAGGTGTAAACACCAATACAAAACAATACCAAATAATGAAATACACCACAGATTTTCAGAAGCATTCCATTGCACTGCTTTTAAGAACAAGTTAATTCATGGTCAAAATCTGAGTGCAATAAAGCTAGGAGCTAGAATGTTTGCAGTATTTCACTTTTTTCTTTTTGTTTTTTGTGTCAAGAACAAATATTTAGCTGTTGTGATCAGTATAAATAGTATGAAAAATAACAGCAGCGCATTCTTTCATCGAAGAACTTTTGCTGACCCGTTTCGTTCTGCACCTTCGTCTAAGTAAATTACGAATATATGTGACATAGTTTATCTCGCGCGCTTGTGGTAGCTTCAGAAGTGATTGATTGATTGATATGTGGGGTTTGATGTTCCAAAACCACTATAGGGTTAGGAGAGACGACGCAGTGGAGGGCTCCGGAAATTTCTACCACCTTGGGTTATGAAACGTGCACCCAAATCTGAGCACGCGGGCCTACACCATTTTCGCCTCCATGGAAATTGCAGCCGCCGCAGCCGGAAATCGATCCCGCGATCTGCGAGTCAGCAGCCGAGTACCTTAGCCACTGTAGACCACCGTGGCGGGGCAGCTTCAGAAGTAAGTTGTGTGAGTGCTAAACCTGCGGCGCAGGTTCGATTACTGATCACGTTCAGCCACAATGTGACAGGGGTGAGGCGAGATGCAAAAAATGACGGTCTTCTTAGAATCAAGTGCCTGTTAATTAGGAGCATGTGTTCAAAGTTACTCTGGGGCTCAACTACAGCATACGACATCACATATCGGTCTTGACATGAACAACCCAACAAATTATTTACTTACAGGGGAAATTTAGCCCTGGTTAACGTACCTGACAGGCAGTACACTATCTTCATAATTTAATACTGATATTTCTTTAACTACTTCAGCCTTGAACGTTCCGTAAGCCACTTCAATTCGACTTCTCGTGGGATGTGTTTTTCTTCCGAATATTTCTCAAATAGGATTTATCTATATATTCATACGTTTGAAGCATTAGAATACTTATAAAACTCTACGGAACATATTACTGGAATTACAGTTAGCTACGTTTTCATGGACTGCTATATGATTCTTGTTCTGATAAATACTACGCATATTGCTGTCTACGGTGACTTCACTCATAGGTTCCGTCAATACCGTGCTGTACTATAAAGAAATTAGTTCTGTATCATAATATTTCACAAATGGCAGCGCACGTCAATATGTGAAATTCGTTTATTGAATAGTTCAACAAATTGCACGTGTACTGCGCAAACATCACGCAGGTATCGTGAGGCATGCTGATTCTCATTATGACATGACGTGAGTTAGAGTTCTTACCTTGGCCGCCTAGGCCTAAACTGCCGCGACCACCTAGCCTTGCACCAACATTTGCTCCAATGCTGGCGGTGTAACCTAGGCCTCCACGGGGACCAGCTTGATCAATGCCAGCCCAAATGTTACCATTGATTCCACCCAAGGCTCCCAAATGGCTTTTGAGACGGCGGTGATCTTGTGCATTTGCCAATGCGGCTGCGTACGAAACACCATGCTCTATGAGTGCTCCGAAATATGTTTAGAAAGAAAAATAGTTCAGCGATTTCAAGTACTTCATACTCAACTATGGGAGAGCAGTGAGCCGTTCCGAAGTTGAGGAGAACGTATTCCTCGCACGCCCAGCCATATACGTTGTAAGCATAGTAAACAGGGAGAGTCATAAAGAAAAGGCGGGAAGGTTATACCAGGTCAAAATGTTTGATTGTGTGAGTAGGTGATTCAGGTGGTTTGAAATACGAGCGCAGTGCGTAGACAGGGGCAGCTAAGTGCTTGCCTATGTGTTACTGTCCCTGTCTACGCATTTCGCTAGTATTCAAAACTGTTATACCAGGCCTAGCCTCCTGCTTACCTTGAAGCTTGTGATGAAGAAGAGGAGTTATAAAAAAAGGGAGAAAGACGAGAAAAGTCCGCACTTCACATGCGTACTAGCGTGCACACGCATAGGTACAACGAGGGATTGTGGAGCTGGTCACGAGTAATAAACGTGAACTGATAAATTTTACGAAGACCAACAGGGATACTTTAGCCGTGCTCACAAGATAAAGCCAGTGTCCCATGTTCTCCACATATTCAACAGACTTCTCATGTAACTGCCCCATTGCTTTTCGACCTGTACCTCACTTGCAAAATACAAAAAATAAGTTCATTGGTAACTATTTTTCGCGAGTTAGGCAATCAGTTTTGTAATGACGTGGCTTCTGAAAAAATGGCACTGTCGTAGCTTCGGCCAATCGCTCTGTGACAGGTGCCTATGTATTGGAATCATTGACGGAACAAAAACCAAAATATGAGAGTTCGCAATTCGTCAGTGCAATTTTTTATACACCACTAGACCTAATAAATTCCGGTTATCCTCCTCTCTGGCCC
>WOVY01007767.1:0-28989 GCA_013436015.1 Rhipicephalus annulatus | reverse complement strand
CATGCCAAGACGTTCAGCCACGCAGCCACCTAATGTGGCTGGGACCTCCAGCTTCACGATGAAAAACTCTACTTCAGTGCGCTTTCCTTGTGGTTTTAAGCAGCTTAATCTTTATTGATGCGATGCATTTGTGGTCAAAAAAATGCGCAGAATAGCCGAGCATGGCGGCGCTGGTGGCTTGCATGTTATGCGCCAGAAACACTGCCTCGGGCGTCACACAGCAGTTGGAGTCGACGCCAATTCTACACCTGACTATGATTGAGATGATAAGCCCCGATGACCAACGGTCAACTATATCAACCGTATTTACTTCCAGTGTCTGAAAAATATTTCTCTTGTGCTACTTGAACTCTTGTATGCTTGATCTTACAAGCGCTGTCGTGACTGTGGTCATTGACACATACGTGCGAAATAGTTGTGGCCTCCGCATTTGTGACATTGCTTGTTCGAGCAGGACAGTTTCCACTCTTCTGGTTTTCGAAACCACATCTAAAGCAACAGTTTGCTTTCCATTTCACTGCGCCATTACGGTTGGAGCACGCGCCCTATATTTCATTAAAACGCTCTTTGCTTGTTCATTTGCATGGCAGATTTCAACAGTTTTGATGTAAGACACATTTTCCAACACGAGTTTCTGCTAAAGAACTTTGTCGTTCATCAAGGATAATTCTGCTTTGCAACGTTCTGTTTTCAAGCTGGCCAAATTCACTTTGTTGTGCCAGTGCTCGTAGCTCTGTAAGCCAATTTTGAAAGACTCCCCATCTTGCTGATTCCTAGAGCCAAAGCGGAATTCGTTCACGAGAGTTACGATGCGGGCTTGTTGGTAGTTTATATTTAGTAAGTTTTCCTGTAGCGCACGTAAACTACGTCTGCATGATGTGCCCTCGTTTTTCCTGTTGTTTACGTGCGCAACAAGGTAACTTACGGAATGCGTTCAACGTCAGGTTGGTTGTCGGCTTGAAGTGTGCTTCAAATTTTTGGGCGAGGATCCTAATGTCACGCTTATCGTCCTTGTCCTGAAGCTTCCAGGCACAGAATAGTCTCCTTGCTTCTTATCAGAGGGCCATCAAGAAAGTTGCAGCTTGAACTTTCTTTGTTGATTGATTGATTTGTGGGCTTAACGTCCCAAAACCACTATATGATTATGAGAGACGCCGTAGTAGAGGGCTCGGAAATTTAGACTTCTTTGTTTGTTCTGTCAGCTTCGTTGCTCTTGCATAAACGTCGAACTCTTTTTTATATGTTCAGCTGTGAAAGGCATCTCGGGTCAGTTCAGGGGTTTTGTGGTAAAAATATTGACGATATCATACTTGCAAGCTGGGGAGGCGGATCCCGCTGTGGTTTTTTGCTCCCGATCTACATTGTCGAGAACAATCGAAGGTATCAAACCGCCACCCACTCTGACACCATGTAACACACCGCAGGTGCGAACGAGAATGAATGTTTTATTGCAAGCTGCCTGGTATTAAAAGGCTGTTCAGACATGCGCAGTGGTAGCCTTGTACACATGTGCCGATAATAATGCAATCTTTCTACAGTGTGTATAACGCATCCCATTCTGTTTGGTAAATGAGATAGGAAGTCGTCAATTTCCTAACAATCATTATGTACTCTGAAGGTCCCTTATGTACTTTACGAGACGACTCCTAAGGCGAAACTACTCGGTAGGGTTATTTAGCCGTCCACTTTGCATTACGTGAACGCCACTTGGTTTTATTTTTGTCTCTGAAATGCCGCGAAGCCTAATTGAATGCACAAATCGTCGGCCACCTTAAATTTATTTGTAAATCGTCTAAAAGGTTGAGAAGGCTTCGAGGTTCTTACGCGAAGGCTGAGTAAAAAGAGATGACTTCGTGGTTTGGCGGGAGCAGTCGGGCATGGTTACTCTGCACAGAAATCAGGAACGGCTGATATTTGCGGCGCTCTTTTTTCACCTCTCAGTTAGTGTTGACGCAATCAATACCAGGAAAGACGTTAAAAATGCTGTAACGACCACGTTTGTCTATACAACAGCGTTGCAGGGCTGCGAGAGGTTGAATGCCAGAGGAGTTAGGTGCAGGCACTGTTTGGTATAACAGTTAAACTCAATACCTATCCACTGACTTTATCAAACCTTGCAGAAAACTTGTGCCGTTACGATCATGCGACACCTAACTCGAGTACGGAATAACCTCTGGTCACAATGTAGGTCACTGATGGTCTAACCTTTCCGCTTGTGCCCAAAGCATTTTTGCAGAAGTGATTGGTCAACAGCAATCCGACTTACCAAGAAAATTGGCTGCCCAAAGAAGGCGGCCTATTTGGGTGTGAAAGTGTACCACATTCTACACGCGCAACACTCGTGGAAAGCCTTCTTCTAAGCATAGCAACCGTAATCGCAAATGCACATTTTTTTTCGGAAGGCAGTGTGTAGTTTATTCTTTTGCCGACTAACGACAGTTTCCACTCGCAAACGCTTATTTGGGCGAGGCTGATTGCCCGGAACACTTGGCCATATGTGGGTAGAAGGTATTGAGGAAATGGCCGAGATGGGGCATGAGTGCAGAGCCGAATACCACACCTATGAAAACACGATAAAAACACAAACCTTCGTTATCAAATGCTACTCGCATGAGGAAGCTAATGACTGCGCTTTTGAAATGCGAAGAGAAAAGAGCACCACGTGAAGATTCACGTGAAAGTATTTTCGGTCTCAGAAGTTACCGTGCAGTTAGGTTCATGCAATGGTAGGGGCCAGAAATGACGGCGTGAATTCAGTGAGTTTTGCCAACACTGGTCGCAATTTATCAAAAAATACGAAATATTGTGCAGGTAATAATAGGTGTAACCCTGGTATTACAACGTCGACACAAGAATGGATAAAAAGCAAGTAATGAATTCTCACTTCTGGGCGCATAAAAGTACTATGTCGTTAAAGAAGTGCTCAAATGTATAGAAGTGTTCGTGTCGCCCTGATTGCTAGTAACGAATCAATTTAATTAGTTTGTCGTGTTATGGTGTATCAATATAGAGCTCAGTCTGTGTTACCTATTAATCTTCAAAAATGTTTTGAGCTGTTTGCTACGGATAGGCGTCAAGTGACTCATCTTGCGATGACTTCCACATTAGTGGTGATAGTAAAACCATGCTCTCTGCGGCAACTAGGGAGATCAGTCGGATCACTGTAATTTGTTCTGAATTCGTTCTATCACAAATGGTCGAACTTTAAACACGTGTAACACTAAAGGCATCGTCACTACCGGATCTACTATAACGCCACCAACCTATCATATTTCTACGATGTCACACCAACCCTGTCTGAGTGATTTCGGTACTTTCCTTTGACGCTCACACAGCAAAAAAAAAAAAAACGAAGCATCCGCGGTAACTTTTCGAGTTGTGAAAAAGTTGATAACTATGTCAACAGCAATGAACTTTGTATGTCTCTTGAATACTTTGGTACCAATTGACCTGGAATGCTCTCTCGAAAAGAACTGGTTCCTAAATGAAAAAGAATAGGTGACCTAATCACTGCACGTAACCCACTCCGAAGTGTGTACGACAAAAATAAATCTTCGTGACAAAGGACATATTTTAGCTGGTCATTAAAAAAATTGTTTGTTTTTTGCACGGGGAAACGTTCTTCAAAACCGACGGATAGGTTAGCAGACGTGTAATGTAAAAAGTAGGTTGCATGCGGAAGACTGCGTAATATGCTTCGTTATAGACTCTATCATTGATCAACTGCAACTGAACAAGAAACTTCAGCTTTTTTCAACGATGCAATAGATGGCAAATGTCAGTAAATCGTGGGAAATTGTTGTCGTGTCCATGACAAAGAGAACACATCTACGTTTATTCGAATACGCACGTCATGGTAATATTAGTATCTCGCGGTATCTCATGTCGAGCGCTATGAATACTTTGGTCTTCACATATGCAGTTACCTGCGCAGTAATGATCTCATAACAGAGATCACAAGCAAAGCTGCGTCCAAACTTCAAAACCTAAAAGGCTCCCTTCGTTGATACGAAGCTTTTACCATTTGAAACACTCGTCGTACGTACTTTCAGCACGCTAATACTGTCTGGGATTCCCGCACTCGCCGTAATAATAATATGCTAGAAAGGATCTAAAGTATAAAACAAACCCGTAAATTATTTTCAATTTCTTCGATAGGCTCTTGGTTCCAGGCTTAGTGGCAAAGATAAGCCTAAGGCACATCTTGGAGACGAATATATTTGCACCACTACTTTTTATATTTAAAATTGTTGAATTGTTCAAATGGCACAAATAAATGGTGTCGTGTATGTGCCTTCAACAATTATTATTAAAATTGTTGAAATACTACAAATACCGTGCTAACGTAACCTCTCTTAGTTAAACACTTTGCTATTTTATCATAATGTGTAATTTATTTATTTATTTATTTATTTTATTTACAAGATACTGCAGCCATGGAGCCCAAGCAGGATTGGTACAGGCAGTAAGGCAATCAAGCCAAGCATCACACAGCATACAATAATCCAATCATCACACACATACAACAATAATGCAAGCAAGCTTATCATAACAGCAATAATTTAAGTGGGATTGCGGGAATAGCATTCGCGTGAATCGCAAATGGAAACAACATGGCACTGAAAGTAAGCACATCAACAAAAAGGAACAGTGGATAAAAAAACTGCAAAACATTTTTTCATCCTCAAGAGAACATGTGCGTCAATCTGCGAGATGCAGTAGGATCTGCTTGGGAGATCCTACTGCATCTGCGTCAACCTCACCAAACTGGACTAGGTGGTGCTCCCTGAGCGCCATAGCTTTTCCACCGTCGTCAAAGTTTTGGGACTACTGGGTAATGCTCAAGTGTTTCTCGAAGTGTGATTACATATCAAGTTTTCATCAAGTAAAACAGACAGAAGTGTCTGAAGAGTGTAACAACTTTCGACATGCCATTCGGGACTTTATTGTTACCGGTGACTGCCATTAGGTATAACGTCCACCCCCGAATTATTGCAGTGGCCAAATGAGCACATTCTTGAGGTCAAGATGGCGTGGTAAAATGATCGACAACATTTAGATTTTAGGCTGTGACAATGCAGAACATGACAGCCGGTTTCAGTCAGTGCTTGTATCGACTGCGAAAAGCCGGTTGACCCTGAACAAGTTAAGATGTCTATTCGGCATCACAAGCGTCAAGTTTCTCAGCGTTGTTATCTGCGGCAACGTTATTTCGCCAGACCGACACAAGCTTTCCTGCTGTCAAGAGCATGGAGCCTCCTGTCGGACGTCGGTAGCATCTGCAGACTTTAAGTATGGTGAACCACGTCGGACAATTCTTACCACATCTGTCACAGGTGACTGCTCCCATTCGGGCACTGTTTAACAAAACAGTGACTGGGTGTGAGGACCAGCTGAGCAAGCTGCATTCCAAATGATGAAAAGACATGATGTCGTCCAACCATCTGCAAGGCCTAACTACACCCACTGTACCCGACCACCGTATCCTCAGATTCCAGTTCGTTTAGTGTAGGTGCCGTTTTGCTACAAGACCAGCCAAGCAGAGAGCGCCGAGCCGTGGCCTATGCATCACACGCCCCCACACAAACAGAGCAAAGGTACAGCCAGACGGCCAAAGGAGGGCTTGGTAGTTGCATGGGCTGTCGATCGGCTTGAGGAGTATGTCCGGGGCTTACACTTCACCATCGAGACCAATCACTTACCGCTCACGTCATTGCTTGGTTCCATGGACGTCGATGCCTTACTGCCTAATACAGATGATTCGAGTAAAACTCATGAGGTACCAGTACACAATTCTGTATATTCCTGGAAAGCTGCTGGCAGTGGCAGATACTCTCTCAAGAGCGCCGGTAGCACCAGCGTCTCTTGTGGAAGAAAACAAGTGGAGTTGTACGTCATGAGGTTGTCAGCAAACATCTAGGAAGGTGCACCAGTTATTCCTAAACTGGTTCTTCAGCACCAGTTGATGGATGGCGAGCGCGATGCCCTCGTGAAATACTGCAGGTAGGTTGACCCCTGTAATAACAAAGTTCCGGCAAACCTCTCGAAGTATTGGAAAAACCAAGTGAGGTGACCATGCGCAAGAGACTGCTCTTGAAAGGAAGGCGTTTGATGATCGCGCCGGCTCTGCAGAAGGACGTGTTGAATTCTCTTCACGAGGGTCATCAGGAAGTGAACCGGTGCAAGCGCGTGCGCATGATGCTGTTTGGTGGCCTCATATATGCAAACATATTGTGTTCATAATGGTTCATGTGAACGTTGTGCAATTACCAGGGTCCAGCGTGCCGAGTCTTTAATGTTAACACTTTCAATGGGCTACCCATGGCAACAAGAGGGTGCATTTTTTCAACATGGAGGGACAAGCTTTTCTGCTGTTTGTGAATTACTATTGACGCTATTCCGAGGTTATCACATCACACAATACCTCAAGCCAGGCAGCTATATCAGTGATCAAAATAGTCATGGTTCATTCGGCATACCGGAAGTGCTTCGATAATGGCCCCCCAGTTGTCGTCATGTGAGTTTGCCTGTTCTGCCCAGAACTATGGGTTTAGTAGCATCACTGGCAGTCTTGGTTACCTTCAATCGAAACGGTGCGATGGTGTGGGCTGTCAAGATTATGAAGTATCTATTCCGCAAGAGCAACGACCAGTTCCTCGCACTGCTCACGTCTCGTGACACACCAGGTGTCCTGTGTAAAGCCCGTCCCAACTCCTCATGGGGCGATGGTTACAGACAGGCAATCACAGAGACCAGGGCAAGATGTCACTGGAATTACCACGACCACACGTTGTCATCTGAAAGGGTGCCTCGGCCAAAAAAGGCAGGCTCGAAACTTAAACCGTCGGCGTGGGGCGAGAGAGCTCCGGGACCTTTCTTCAGGAGAAGAGTTGTAAGTAACTGCCCCGCCACGGTGGTCTAGTGGCTAAGGTACTCGGCTGCTGACCCGCAGATTGTGGGATCGAATCTCGGCTGTGGCTGCTGCATTTCCGATGGAGGCGGAATTGTTGTAGGCCCGTGTACTTAGACTTGGGTGCACGTTAAGAAACCCCAGGTGGTCAAAATTTCCGGAGCCTTTCACTACGGCGTCTCTCATAATCATATGGTGGTTTTGGGACGTTTAACCCCACAAGTCAAATCAGGTGTGGGGTAACTCATGCCGAGTGCCGGGCCTAAGTTTTTAGCTGGGCCCAGCGTCCACAATCGTACATCGTCGAAACTCCCAGTGGATTTGTACAACAAAACCGACGGCATCTCGGGCCTTCTTCTCCAAATCTCAGTGCAACACCACCAGTCTCTCCTCCAAGCCCGGGGCCAAACCATGCGCACCAGGTCAGCCAGGAGTGACCATCGCCTGGTCAGCACAATACGACTACCAGAGCAGACCCTGAAAACATCGCGCTCAACGTTACCAGATCCGGAAGCCCTGTGGTCCCACCCAAAAACTGAATTTGTAGATCTTTGAAGGGAAGGTGCAGTGTTGTTGTATTTTGCTAGATGATTCCTAGGTGGCGTCACTTGCACTAACACAAGTAACTCACTAACAGAGGGTGTCACTGTGTGTTTATTAATGTATATAGAGGATATGAAGAAACAGTACCGGGCACTTAGCCACCGGCCCAGCTGAACGTCGCGTCGTTCTTTCGTTACACATGACAGAAGTCATTACAGATGAGAGTCGCCTACATATCGTTCGATGCCCCACTCATTGCCACTGCTCCATCATACCCTTGGCATTTCCTCACGTTCAAGTGCAGGCCTAGATTCAGCAGCTCCCTTTTCAGTGTGTTAGATATGCTGTGCGCTCTGAGGTCAGCAGCTAAAAAGCAGTGGAAAGTCTTTCTGGTTGCTCGAGGTAAGGGGATCGACGTAACGTATGTACATTGAGAATTACTTCTTTTGGGACACATTTGTTGTTTTATACAGCCAGCACCAAAAAATATTCAGCCTCATTATCTGTCTGACAATTTTTTGCTGTATAAGTTTGCCAATTGTCTGTTTGGGGTCGGTATGTCACTATACAAACTCGAATGGGCGTCCTGAAATTAGAGATCACGCCAGTGCACAGTTATATTTTCATTCAGGGCCCCCGCAATATAACGAACAAACGAAAAAAATATGCATCCCTAAGTTTAAGCGTCCTTTTTTTTACTTTCTCTTCCTCTCTGGTTTACCTTTCACGGGATTTCCGAGCACTCGACCACGCTGCAACTTTTCTGTGGGTGTTTTCTAGCAGTGTGGTTTCCGAAAACACGTGAGATTTGGGTGCGCTTTAGAAACAGGCTTCGAGGAACTATGAGGTTCTGCCAAATTGTTCATGGATGCTCATAGACCCTCAATTCGTGAAATAACCAAAATACGACCGTTTCCCTTGTTCATTTGGCCAAAGGCAGAATTTTCACTAAGGCACAAATTTGCAGATATATCTGATATGCTTCGGTCGAGATAAAACACAGATGATGCTTTTCAAACAACGAGATACCAATTTAAATCATTTCAATTAGAACATTACATTGGAAGATATAATGAGCAATAATGAACAAATAATAATAAGATAATAAACAAATAACAATTATTCGATGAAAATTTCAATCGATCAGCTCTGGTTCGATTTCAAGTGCCAAATTACTTTCCTGAATTATTTATCTTTCTTTCGTTTTCATGTAAAAATAAGTATATACAAACGGTGAACGACTTCGATGCTGACGCCAGCGAAAATTTTGTGCCTTGAGTGTTCATGCAATTCTTAGCGCAATAAAATGTAGGACTGTGCAAGACAATAAGCACGGGTATACTGTTTTCTATGCCTGTGCTGTAGCTCCTTTTCTAAGAACTGAGATAACAGGAGAAAGGGTAAGAACACTTTGTTAACATTATACGCTCGGAGCAAGGTTTTCTTTCCTGAACGGCACTTATGTCACGTAGCAGTTGAATATTTTTTCATATACCATGAACGCCCTGACGAACACGGGCAAAATGAGTGATGGTAAAAAAGTTCTTCTATATACAAATAAAGGGTATACTCGCCAAATAACGTCCATTCTGTTCATTGTTTTATGTTTGGGTGAGAACAATGGATGACAACAATGAAGAAAAATTGCGATATACTCGAAGAAAAGCCTTCATAATTTCGAGCACTGTGTGTGCGTTGTTCTGAGGGGCACTGCTGGGCAGTATACGATGCGGTCTTTGTAATAATTTCTGCAAGAAACGCTACGCAGCTAGAGTAATGAAAGCTAGTTACTGCATTGGCATTGCAGTGGTCTTCATTTTGGGTGAGTCCTAAAACATTAAAATCAGTGAATAAATACCAAAATGTCCTACGTAAACGTTCACACTTCAAGAAGCGATGGACGAACATTTTGTGTTCTTAGGGCCTAATTGATGTGGCTAGTAGTTGCAGTACATCGCACTAGTGAAAACATTGTTTTCATAAGGATCACCTTCAGGTTAAAACACATCTTTTTGGTACCTTCATAAAGAAACTGAGAGGAGCGCATGCCAAAGATTTTAAATAGCCGGTGATGTTTCACAACACCTATTCATAAATAATATGGACATCTCATTAAACGAAATGCGCCTATGAAAAATGTAGGGGCAATAACACATTGCTACCTTATTAGACATTACGATCGCTAAAAGTCTGAAAACAAAACGTCGAGGCGTTAATTGAGAAGAACCATGGGTAAAGTTATGTGGCGACTTGGGCTTGTTCGAACATACTAATTACGTGATGTTCAGCGCAAAAAGCACACGAAAAACAAAGTTCACGATACAAGCACTGCCTAACAGCTGAAACTTTATTGAGAAAACGTCATCATTTATTTACTTCCTTCACATGACACAAAAGTGTTACCGCATGAATCGGCGGTGGGGTATAAGGAGTGGCAGTGTAAAATTCAATGCCAGCCGGCACGTCGTCGTAATGAGGCTCTGTATATCAAACCTTACTGCACCAAGATATTAGAGCAGCGTGGTGTACGGGTGACTATGTTTTATTTTATTTTATTTTATTATTATTCATGCTGTTGGCAAATGAACTCCACCCATGTCATTTTCTCAGTTAAAAAACATGGCGGCGTGTTTCAAATTGATCTCGAGCCTGGGAGCCACGTTTTATTACGACAAAGAAAATAGCGCAGAAACGAATGAGCTTGTGAGGTGCTGCGTTGTGTCAACAACTTCGAAGAATTCGAAAGTCGTAAACGGGACAACATTAGAGAACTAATAGATACGATAACAGAATACCCGCCTGCCGAGCTTCACAGCAGTTTTGACAACATCAGCAGGGCTGAAAATCCGCGCAGTCACCTGTGTATTCTTTGAGCTGCAAGAATAGACAGACTTACCTTGTTGTGTTGTTATCATTAATTGAATGTGCGGATTTTCATGAAATGCAGGTGTCCACTGACCTCGATAGTAAGTTCAGTTTTCTTAAAGGGTCACTTAAGAGAACAGTGACTTGGTTTAGATTTACAAACTGAACTATGAGAACCCAAATGTCATATGTTTCACTATTACAAGTTCATTACTAGTGGGGAAAATTAAGGTTGAGGTTTTATTTTGAATTTTGCTCCGAATTATTTGTGGTTGATGTAAAAAAGTATTAAAATGTATTTTTTGTCGTGTCGTGGCTTTGGCTCGATGAAGTTAACTCGAACACTGTATGAAAATCTATGGCGCCAAAGATTACGATGCACTTCTAAAATATCGGTGAGAAAATACGTGGAAACCAGTGCGCGCCTTCTTAATTTCTTACGTAACGTTTTTTGGTGCGGGAACTTCCAGGTGGCGTGGCCACCAGCATTTTCTTTTCGCGCGTTGGCTTGCGTGCTAAGCGTCGTGTGGCGATAAGATTCGCATCTTAGGGATTGTAAAATCGTACGTAAAAAACAAAAAATGAATCATTTAGCGCTTTGTTGTCCATTTAAAGTGTGTACCCCTTCATTTTTATTTATTCAAAAATCTAAACGCATGTATTGCTGCAATACGGGCTGCGTAATCGACATGTTTCAGAAGTACTTGGCTGCGTCAGTGTTGCTGTATTATGAGATAACTGTACTTATTTAAATGTAGGTCAAGGTTTCTTTACAGTTTAAAATTTACCGAATTCATGGCGCTGGGACTTTAGCGTCTTTAGAGGTATGCAACAAAGCTTATGGTGCCACGAATGCTGTACTTTCTACGTCTGTATGACTGTGTCATGCTCGGCAATTAAGACCCACAAAATTAGGGCAAGTGTGTGCGTCATTTTATCTCTTCAAGTATGCTGATGAAAAAGTTTGCACCAGAACAGTCGTGTTTTTCAGCACGCTGATGTTTCCATGTAGCGGTAGCGTGGATGCGCTACTCTAGAAAAGTTTGAAACGTTCGAGGGTTAGTGTTAATTCATGTTTCAGCACGAGAACTTACACAACCTTCTTAGTGCCGTGAGGTTACTTTGCTTAGAGTGCTTCGATGCACCTTAAAAGTTGTGGTTTAGCGTTTTCTTCCATCTTTAACCCTGGATCTGTGAAGCTTCCACTTCGTGAGAGTGCAGAAAGAACGTTCTCTTGGGCGTCTCTTCAGCATGGTTATTTGAAGCATACTTGCTCCCAAGCAGCCATTCGATACAATGGAGTTTTCGCCTTCTTCCAACGGGGCTTTTTTAGGCAGTAAGATATATAACAATTTTTGTTTTCTTAATACCTGTCTGCAGGTGGGACAAAGCCTTTATATGTATTGAAACGAACGTTATACACATTAAGGCGCTGTTCTCTGGTGCTGAGGTCATTTGCAGTTTGTTGCTTATATAAAAGTAGATATCCGCACATATGCGGTTTTATGTTACTGAATTTCTTCATGAAAAGAAAGTTACAGTACTCATGAAAAAGTTGACTTCTCCGACTGGCAGTGCATGAGTCAATCAATTTGCTTTGGTGGCCATGTCCCGAATTCTTATTTCTCATCTTGTTGCTGTTTTGAAGATTACACGCATTTGGAACACTATAGCAGGCTTGCATTGAATTTTTGTGTGTGTGTGTGCGTGTGATAGCACGCGAACTGTTCAAGCCAGTATGTATAGGCAGCTGTGCGCTCATATAAAACGTTCGGTTATGCACCCATGAGCTATTGTTCATGGTGCGAATTTCATAAGAACCATCAGTAGCAAGGAAACATTGCAATATATTTGCAAGCACGTGCCTCAGACGGCATTGTTCAAGAGGCTGTAGGTGTGCTCGTTTTGGTAGTCTGGATAGCATTTGGCATGTAATTTGAGATCTGGACTGACAATTCACCCTTATTATTCACAACACAACCATATAAATGTTGCATCTGAACTGTACTAAGCTACTGCCAGAACACAGAGGCTTACAAGTAAATTATGCCTAAATTAAGGACCCTGAAGGGAAACACTTCACGCAAGAATGATAAGTGTAACTTTAATGTTGAATAAGTGAAAATAGTGAGTAGGGAAACAAAATGTCTGCTAAGTAAGTTTTGCTTGAAAAAATGCGTTTGTGCAGAACATGGACAAAACATGTATTATGAAACATGGATAACCGTTTGTATTTAGGAAAAGCCGCCTTCATTCCAAAAAGAAGACAAACGCACCAAAGAAATATACTGCACTAAAGTTATTCTTCTCTCTAAATTTACAAGTTCAACATGACGGCCGAAAACAACATAAAGTTAGGTACGAAGATGTATTGAAGAACTTGCACTGATGATGGAGCTGCAGTAAGAAGGGCGGATTAACTTTTGCAACATAACTGCAGCAATGGTAGACATTTGTCTGCAGTGGATGTTAATACATTGATTATAAGTAAATTATTCAATCACATATTGTTTTCAGCTTTCCGTTCAAAAGTATACTTTGGCATCATGCTGTGGGAAACATTTTGTGAAGTGTACCGAACACGATGCGTTGCTTTTACAGGTTGGCCCATTTATTCATCATCGATATCAGCACAGCTTTGATAAAAATGCAGTAATTTATTATACAGGAGACAGTACCTGAGCTTAAGCGATGACTATGATTGTAGTAAAGAATGAAATATGAGTATCACTTCAGTGATTGTGTTAATTTCTCCCCTAGGTTCCGTACCCCAGACGCATGCCACAATTGTAAACAATTTGGAATGCCACCGATCCGTGCCGCCCACAGTTGTGAGTGCATTAGTCATTGCTCAATCGCTGTTTAGTGTGAAACTAGGAAGTTCATTATTGGACGCTAATTCACTGGACAAATATCAATCGCAATGTTCGCTATTCCAAAATCTATCGAAATAAAGGAACAGTGTAGTACATTCATGAACGTTTTCGTGCGACTTTTTAGCAATTAATGTTATCGAGAACGTCCATGATAAATAATGATCGTTATGACAAGGAGTGTTTGAATAGCGAATTTTCAAACCTAAATGAATACAAACCAATTGTTGATGGTACTGAACTGAACATGAGTTATTATTTTATACTCTTCTAATAGTTTTCGACTTGTTAAAATAGCTTCAAGTACTACGGCAACTTTTTCATAGCAGCCCCAGACTGGGAGGATGGCAATGTTCAAAAAAACATCAAAACTCTACATACTATTTGGAACAAATATTCGCAAGCTTCAACAAATGATCATGAAGACTACGTCAAACGAACAAAATACGCAATTATTTAAACTTAGGCAAGCTCGTACAAAAAGCAATAGAGCCTTCGAAATCGTTCGTAAATGTAGGCTGAAACATTGCTGCATCATTAGGACAAAGTCATTTATTATCGCATACTCGCAGTGACCAACGTCTCTCCGTGCCCTGGATCAGTGCCAGCCGTGGCCTTTGCTTCTTAGACTACCAAAACAATCACGTGATTGCACAGTGGCTACAAAAAACAACAACAGACCACCACAACAAAAAAAAAACAAAAACGAAAAAGGACATGACAGTCAGTAAAAAACAATAGGATTGCGCTAAAGACACTTTCGAATTTATAAACTGTTGACAAATTTTTTTCGCTGTGGTACTTGTTCAACAGCTTTCAAATAACAATGACACATTAAGGAAAGTTATTTTTGAGCGTTGACATTGTCATTGATGTTTTCCTGAATATGTCAGATAGAAGATGACACTATCGCTTCGGCAGCTCCAAATATTTATATAAGGACGCTTTTGTTGGGGTTGATCCCCGCCGCCACAGCTACTTTTCTGTGGCACTAAAGCTGTCTGGCGTCAGTGCGCATTAAATAACACCAGATAGTCAAACATTCTGGAAGCACTCCACTATGGTATTCCACATGTTCATAGCGTAGTTTGGAGAAGTGAAACATAAGATATTGTTACAAAAGTCGCCTTAGTATTGTAGCCAATATAGCGTCAGTAGTCTTGTCAGTGAATGGGCTGCATATTAAAATTTTGGCATGATAATAACGAGTCTCAGTGGTGTCAATCCAGAGAAATCACAACGGAGGGCACAAACTCGTCCATAAGGTCGTTTTCTTCTTACAGCAAAAGATGTATATGACTAGGAGTAAAGAAAATGTATCCGGCAGGGTGTCAGAAGTGGTCTAAAATTGGCTGCATTAGCAGTTAGGTCTATCGCAGTGTCGTAATTGGCTGCATTGTGAGTGACGTCGTTCATCCCGTAACCACCACGGGGCCGAGCACGCGCGCGAAAAGTTTTTTTAATCCTTCTGTTTGAGTTTGCCATGGAAAACTCTAGAAGAGCGTTGAAAGCGGAACCGTGAGATAGCTCACATTCGCCAGGCCAATGGTGCAGTCCGGAGACAAAAACAGTCCCGGGAAGCAGTGTTCCGGAAGAAAACGGCGTATCGATGATCCGACAGCTTTCCCAGCCGCGCTACATTGCGAACGAGCGTGCAGGTGCTGGTGACGGGCTGAACATGCAAACCATGTCACTGAGTTCACTTGCGATGTTAAACGCTTGCAACGTCAAGGCGGCGTCTACGTGATAATTGCAAGAGCGCGTTCACTGGGGCTAACGCCCGCTTTCAGTGCAGGTTTCTTCAGTGGCGCATCGGCCTCGGATGCGGCGCCTATTACCACCTGCGGTTGAAGAACAATCACTATGAATAACGACCAATGAGACCTATTTACCAGCTCATTACACTCCTCCATGACGTGGTCATGCAAGGCAAAATGTGCGGCTTGTTAATTTGACACTTCCGTACACCCAAGGCACACGTGTGTCTAACCTCATCAAAAACACAAAAACGTAACCATTAATTGTAAAAGTCTTCAGCGCCACGTCAGGTTGAAACCATGCAAAACACCAGGGCCACACGTTTAAGCTTTCACTGATAAACCATTCGTACAGAGTGCTTGGATGGTAATTTTAACAGACACATGTTTCATGCTGGGGTTCACCAAGACTTAAGATGTATTTCCGTCATGGATCTGAGGCCGAAAAATACGCACAAATAGAAGACAAAAGTCATATGGAGTCAAACCTCTGACCTCTGGGACGTTCCGACAGATCCCAGGCACTTTATCTACTGCGCCATTATTACATACTTTGAAACTCTTCAAAATGTCAAAGCTTTGCCACAAAGGCGAAGCAATGAGCACAATAGCAACAAATTGGAATTTCACGCACAGAAGGGAAGCAGATCAAAACGTTCCCGACTTTACTGACGCGAATATGGCGCACAAAACGTACTCACATGTACAGATACGCGTGAATAAGCGTCTTAGTTGTTACTTCACTGTGTCTGAAAAGCGCGCGCTTTTCGCAAACGAAGATTTCAATGATTGCAGTGACCTTTGTGTGCTCCGTGACTAAAACATAAACGTTACAGGTAAAGCAGAGGCCAGCCAAGACGTAGGATCCTCTTCTCCTCATTCACATTGAGGTCACCAAACTGTAACGATGTGCGACTTCGCCACCTAGTGAACTCTCGGCCCAACCAGACAAAGAACGAAAGTGACATGACCGTCGTGATTAGAAGTATTTGAAAGGCGCTCTAAAATATTTTTAAACTTAATTATGGAATGAAATCACTGGAAGAGCTTATTGCCTCACGCATTTACCGCCGCAAACATTATAAGAATCCGTCCAGTTCGAGTGTAGTTACGAAGATGTTTCACACGCTGCAATAGCATTCTATCTTCTCTCAATCCGACGAAAGCGCTTGAAGCTAAGCAGGGAAAGATGGCAGGGCCACAGAGAAACATAACCCACGCCCCGCGCCTTGAGAACTTTTTCTTGTTTTTTTTTTCTCCGAATGCGCGGCTGTATCAATGTGATCGCACGCGCACACGTGGACAGGTAGCGACTTTCCGCGGCAATCTTTGTAGCGAGCGAGCACGCCTTGTTCAAAGAGCCAATGGCTGATAGATTGGCTTGCTACGTGTGATTTTTGGGCACATAGCTTGATTTGTCGAAAGAAGAGAAAGCAATATTCTGCTAACTTTGATAATCTATTGTGGATTCTAAGCCTCGTGCTGCGCTGTAACATTTGGTTAGCGTGTTGTCGGGAGCCTCTACTACCAATCGGCATCGTTTTATGACCATGCTCAGAAAGTGTTGCAGGACTACTTTAATAACTGAATTGAACTCAAGCAAGCGCCGGCCCACGGAAGCGGCACCTTCCTCCTGCAAGAGAAGCATCTTGTCTTCTCCTCTGCAACACCGATTCATCTGCCACTACAGAATCCAGTACCGAATCATAGTTCGAGTCATTGTTAGAATTTTCGTATATTAGCACACCTTTAGTTGTAACACTAGCAACAATGTAGTGAGCATAAATAGCGTCCATAGAGTTTAAAGAGAGCTGTTGCATGCAGGTAAAGCACTACTGAAATGTGTCTGTAAATATATGTTCAAATCACAAGCAATACTTGTAGAATTAAATACAAAAAGTTGAAACAATATACGGGATCACAAATAAATAACTAGTGAACGCGATATGTACTTGACCTAATTTCTCATATGTAAAAAAATTGCCCGCAGCTTCCCTCGGAGGAACACTGAGGAGGATGCGGAGCATATAATTGGTTAACGGGGTGTTAAAGTGCGACTTACTTGGGTCGATGGCTAAATTGGTTAACGTGGTTGTGAAATGGGGTGTTAAATTGCGACTTACTTGGGTCGATGGCTAAATTGGTTAACGTGGTTGTAGGAGGGGGTGTTAAATGAGTGAACACGTACACACGTATGCGAAAGGGCGGCGCTGGTCGAAGGGACGTCGATCATTGTGTTTGTGGATTCGTTGGAATTCATTTCACCGCGACCTTGGACGTCGACGCGCCGTACAAACCAACCGACGAGCGGCAACTGAGCGAGCGAGCGCCGACCTTGAGTATATATACAGCACGACGGCGCATGCACTGTCAGCTGTTGAATGTTCTGGAAGCGCGACGCCACATGCGCGTCCACTGGAGAATCAGGAGAATTGTAGATGTCGAACGCGGTTTGTAGAGGAGGAAGGGTGCACAGATGGTGGAGGAGTGAAGCGCGCGCGGTGTGTAGAGGAGGAAGGGATGCACAGATGGTGGAAGAGTGGGCGACGGCGCGACGGCGCATGCGCGCGCGTCAGCTGTCGAATGTTCGAGAAGCGGTGTGGACGGCGCGGACGGCGCGGACGGCGCACTACAAGGCGCGAGTATAAGATGCTCCGCATCTAAAAGGCTACATGACCATTGTTATGAGATACTCAACTTTTAGGCACAGCTCCTTTTGTAAAAAGCTTCCTTCAAAGTACATGGCTCTAAAAAATTATGACTCAACAAATCCATGAAAATGGAAATTGAATGTCTACGTTTTCAGAGAACGTTTCCACCAAAACTGGCCAACGCTTGCAATACAAAAATTTGATGAAGTCTATGCTTAGTACAACAACATAACTATTAAACTTGCACCGAGAGCAAAAGTGGTTTGTGCCATTATTGATGCCATGAGTAGAACTCACTTGGTAAAACATCAGAGGTGATATTCGAAGGTCAGAGGTTGAGATGCTGCAACAGACAAGTTTTATTTGCATTCACGTTACTTTCATCACGTTGTCGTCATATTTAATACGAGCATTATTTACAGTACATACCACGGCTTCCACGACTGTTAGTTCTAATCAACTAATGCTAAATATTTACCAAAGAAAAAATAACGCTTTAAACTCTCATTTTTCCGTTCATTCATAGCGAGAATATCGTTCCGGCAAACTGAATGCCGTCGAGTGAGGGGTTATTAGTCAGCTGTCAGCTCACAACTAGATCGCGAGCTTCTTGATGCCACCGGGCAGAAAAGGGCGTTTCACATTCACCATCATGGCTTATGTATGCTACATACGGGGGCATACCCACCGCTGTAGCTCAGTTGGTACAGCATTGGAGGCGTTATTTTAAGGTCGCAAGTTGGCATCCTTCCAGAAGCCAGTTCTCTTTTTGTTCTCTTTTTCGTCTTCACATAGAAATCACTAGAAGTGAAAACAGCATTCTCTACACTTTTTTGGCTGTGTTTATATTGATTATATTGAGCGTTGTGTCTAACAAACAAAAATCAGTCGTTAAGTTACCCTCGTTACTTTCAGGTGTCCACAAAACGTTAATAAACAAGCCCATACTGGGGTTGGCGGGCGAACCTAAAAAAATGACCTCTTGGATGTCAGACTCCCTAATTCATCAATGTTTAGCATAGATAATAATTTTTGAGGTGACGTAACTATAAATGAACGTGTGGGGCCAAAGTGGAAAAATTTGGTCTTAAAATGGAAAGACGAACATTTTATTTTTGCAAAACACTGCTCTGCCGCTTGAATAGGGCAACGCCGCGTGGTCGGGCGTTTGTTCCTAGGCTCTGCTGGCTTTCGGCATCTTTTGGGCTCTACTGACTAGCATTAGATGGTCCCCATAAACAAGGCTGGAGAGCATTGCCTCCTACCTTAATCTCCTGGTATCCTTTTATGGCCCTTCAGTTTGAGCCTCACAGTTGTGAGAGCACACTGGGAATGAAAAAACTTCGAATTTTACGAAGAAAAAATAAGGATGGGTGAGAAAACTTTTGAGGGCCCTTTAAGATAGGTTTGTGGGACATAACATAAGTAATCTCGATAGTTCAATGAAAGTAATACGAAAATCTCAGAAAAAATAGCTGCGGTGTGGGACGGTAAGACAGCTCGAAGATGTTTCCGTGGGTTTTATATGAAAGAGTCGCAGCTATATACATGACGTCATATGGCACGTGAAATGCATCACTCAGTGCACTAGTTCGGTTGTGTCACATTTCTCCCCGTGCATGTCGCCGCCGGGGCAAGACGGTTTGTCAATGCTTGCGCATACTTGAACAACTCCAGCGGGGGTTCCATACAATATTGTTTTCCTCATTTCCTGCTTGTTTTAGGTATCCGATGACAATCTTGGCATTCTTCCAGTGCACATTTCTATTTAGGTCGCTCTCATTTAGATCGCTGATATCTGTATATTTTCGCTATGCAAGTCCACTTTCATATTGTGGCCTAATTTGAAGAGGTATTTCTTCCTACTGTTCTGGCTTTAAAAGCTAAAATGTTACTGATCTTTGCAGATAATTTCTACGTGTTCCTTAAAAGCATTTTAATTCAAATTTATTTGTAAACTTATCTTCTGATGTAAACTGTGATCGGGACTATGCCAAGTTTCAACCTATGTTTAGCACAAATACCATGGGTATCCGATCCGCAGTGGCGAACACACATTTTTTTTTTAACTACTGACGTTGAGAAAATTCATGCTTCAAATAAAAACTCTTACAGAAGGTGCCTAAATAGCTTGTGCCTATCTTAGAAAAAAGTATGTCTGATATAGATACAATGTTGTACGGCTACTCACGGTGTCTTGCACTCCCGTAGATATTCAATAGTCCAGGAGCCCGTGCGTTTGTTATAAATTAGGCAGATGTACACCACTATTCCCTCATTATCTCTTTGAATATTTTGCAAAATTGTAACGCTTTTTTAAGCGCTGTGGCTTAAAGATGACTTTTTCACTTCATCGAGTGCACTTTTCGCATAAATGAGCAGTTCCTTTAGAGGAAAACAAGAAGCACTTAGCGTGGCGATATGAACAACACACGCAAAGCCTGCTAGCTATGTTTCTTAAAGAGCCACTCACCAGGTTTGACGATTTGGAGCTGACAAGCGCAATGCATAGATTAGACATGATCACATTTGCCAAAAGTTGCAACGCTACACGCAGCGAAAATGGATCCATTTACAAGATGAACGCTGCCCTCTCTACCTTTTGCGGGTGCGCATCTAGAGAATCAGGGCATGCGTGCGCGTATGAATGGCCCTACGTACATGGCAATGCAGTGACGTTGTTCATCTACGTAAATAACCGTGCTCTGACGTCATCAGCATTATGCCACGTGACATGGCTTAAACTATTTAACACGACATGCGTAGTTTACGTAATTTGTTGCTAGGATAGATGAATAAAACTTGACATAAATAATGAGACGTAATAAAAAATGTGCGCGTCTTTCTTTTTCATTTTCTTCCTTGAAGAGCAGCGAGATGCGAGGCTAATGTGCCAGCGTTTCGCATGCGTTCATGTCCCGGCGGTCGGCGCATCGAGCAGACGACAGGCGTAGAATGCTCCTGCACGTTCGCGCACTCAATGTGCTCGTCAATTCTACCACGTCTAAGCCAGCGTTTCGAAGCCATTACGCAGAAACCGGCAGTACACCTCAAAACAACGCTGGTCAAAATAAATAAATAAATAAATAAATAAATAAATGGCAGATCCCACGTACACTGAGAATCGATGATATGCGAAGCATAAATGAGAAAGGTGGATATGTCATTTTAAAATCAGCACAACTTTACGAGGTGGAGGCAAATGATGCCGTACATGACTTCCGTGTCATGATTATTATGTTTGGATGTGTCGTTTAGTGTCGTCATCTATTCACGTCACGTGATACCAAATTCATTATATGTGGAACAAGCGAAAGGGCCGTGAGCTCACAATGAGCGTGGAATGTTGCCTTGTTCTTACATACCACGCTTCTCAGGATTACCATGTTTGCTCCAGTCATATATTTCGTAATCCATTGATGTCAGGTAACACCAAATTTGGTATATGTAGAGCTAGCGAAACGGCTGCCAGCGCATCGTGAAGGGCCCAATATACTCCAATGTAGCGGTGACGCGCACGCACGTTGGGCACAGCGACGCTCCGTTACAAAAACGTGAGCACTCTATTCGCGGCGAGATTAGGCTATAGGTGGCAGCACTGCCCCGCGAAAGTGTGGATAGGCGGTTGGCGCGTATATAAATACACGCAGCGGCGCTTTGTTGCGTGCGGTCTGAGTAGATTGTCCGCAGTTAATATGCGTATACTGCAGTTTACTGTTATTATCTACGCTCTTCTTTACTGAATCGGTGCACGACTCCTATATGTCACGTTATTATTACCCGCGAGCTAAGCGCATTCTGCCTTTCAGAGGATGTTCGCCCTGGGGAACTCTCCTCACGCTTTCGCACTAAACCACGCTTTTGCTGTGCTGTTTGTACGAGGTTAGCTCGTATTCACTTGCTACGCACTGCGGTAGCGTGACTGAACTACTTATTTACATCTTCGTCATCCGAATACTACAAAAAAGAGAGAAAAAAGATCGTAGAAAGCCCGCTTAACTGTACGATTTGTTCAGTGCCACCACTCGCACCTCATGCGCATATGATTTTCTTTTCTCATTCGGTTGACCGCAAAATGTGGGACATCCGATGAGTCTAGTCAGGAAAGCTTAGTGGCTGACGGCGCTTTGCGCTACACTACCACAAGTACGCACATGTTCTTGCCCCAGTAAAAATATTATATAAGAGTTCAGAAGAAAGCTCTCATCCTTGGATTACGTGCATGACGGTGCTACAAAAAAGGCCTGGTTAATAGGACAAGCATGTTTTTTTTGTTTTTTCAGACAGAAATGACCTCTGCCTCCCGTTTGTCGCTAACAATACCACACAAACGCTGAAAACAGTGTAAAAAAGATGAAAATTTTCAGTGAAATTATACGACTATATATATATAGGGCATGGTGTCTGAATTAATTTTGATTGTCTGGATTCTTTAAATTGTTGTTTAATCTAAGCACATGGTTGCAGATGGTAACTCTGTTTTAAGTACAGTGTTAGTACCAGTCTCACATTTTATTTGACAGTATTATTTCTATGAAGTGGTACAACGGCCCGACAAACACAACTAAGGCTCCTCGAAAGATCGTTAAACTACTGTGTCGTAGATGTGCACCTACCAACAGCGCGCAAGTGCATGACCTGGAGCATGTGTATTTTTTTAAAACGAGTCTCTATAAAACGTTGCATTCACCCAGCATTTAATAGTCCTCGTGTATGGGAGGATGCCAAGAGCATTTTGAGATGTGCTATAAACAGCAAGCGGCAACCACTCTGAAATTATTTTGGTGAATGGAGGGTATGACGACAATAGACAGCGCTCTGGGAAGTTGCACACGCCAATTTTATAAATAAGCAATAGCAGCCAAGAAAGACCAAATGCTTTTGTACGTCGTTTCAGGCATACGTAAAAGCAGTCACACTGGTGCTGATGAGGCCGAACCGACCACATTTTGAGAATGTGCATGACGTACGCGCACATAGAAACATGGCGTGGCCAGCAGATTGCGCAAAGAGCAATCCACACTTCACCATTTCGGCCAGTTGCCGCCAGGCGGCGACAGTGCTCGATCTCGCGGCCAATAGTCTGACGCACGGCGCGACCAGCGTCCGTCGGCGTGGCCTGACGGCAACCGGTGTGAAATGCGACATGCTGCAATTCACACTGATGTCATAGAGTAACATTACTCAATGCTGATGCGTTACTCAGACAACACTGCGTCTCCTTCTTTTCGCGACAGAGGGACGCCGGACGCGCTGAAACACGCATGCGTCAAAGCAACGCAGCGCGGCGTGCGCCGTTAGTATATGGCAGGACCGGCGCCTGAATATGCAACGCCGGCATGACGCGACGAAATCAACGCCGGCGAGCACACGCGCCACGTCATGCCGAAATGTATTGGTGACTTGACTGTGGAAAATAGTCATGTTCTCACATGGCGCGCATCTCATGATTATTAGCTTTGCACTGGTCACATACCTTCGCCATCCATTGGCATCACGTAATACCAGATTTGGCTTATGTGAAGCTAGCTGAACGGCTGCCAGCGCATCTTGAGTATGGCATGTAGTCATGTTGTGACATGGCATGAGTGTCGCGATTATGTTTAAAATTGTCATTTACTTATGCCGTCCGTTCGCGTCGTGTAATACGGAATTTGGTACACGTGACGCTAGCGAAATGGCCGCCAGCGTATCATGAGCGTAGCATGTAGCCATATTGTTACATCACTCGCATCTCATGTTTATCGTGTTTGCACCAGTGCACTTCGTCATTCATTCACGTCCCGTAATACCAAGTTTGGTATAAGTGGAGCTACCTAAACGGCTGCGAGCACATCATGAGCGTGGCATGTAGTCATGTTATATGACACGCATCGCATGATTATCTTGTTTACATCAGACACATACCATCGCCATCCCTTCACGTACCGTAATACCAAATTTGGTATATGTGACACTAGCTTAACGGCCACGAGTGCATCAAGAGCGTGGCATGTGGTCTTGTTGCTACATGACAAGCATGTCATGATTTTCATGTTGGGGCCTGTCGCTTGTTTTCGCCATGCAATCATGTCATACCATAACAGTTTTGCAACATTCAATGTGAACGATACTACTACAAGAGCTTCAGGACCATGAAATGTAAATCATGACATTCATGACATTCATGACATACATGTCATGATTTTCATGTTATCACTAGTGTCACACACTCCGGGTGAGGCCCCGCCATTATCACGTCGACATGCGCAGACTCGCAGGCTTCCGCTTTCCGCTTCGGTTTGCGATGCCTGAAAGGCCTCGAAGTGGTACACCTCAAATTTATTTGCACGTCTGTCGACCCGTGTGGGGTTGCACGTGTAGTGATGTGTGGGCCTGACAAGCGCATTCGTAGAGCAGACACAGAGATTTTATTATGCACAAACAAGCATTTAATTAAAACAAGAGCAAAGGCAGGAGTAACAAAAATAGCAGAGGAAGAGAAGTGATACGCGATGGAAAACAACAGCTACAAACAAGAAATGCTCTAAAAGAACACTACAAGAGGTACATACAAAAGACAAATACGCGGAATAGTAATAAAAGAACATTTTGATGAAACTTAAGCAGATGCAGAGAAAATTTACAAATAAACTATCATGGTCTGAATTTCTAAGGCTTCTGAATTTCCTAAGTGCGACGCAGCGCACGCAACTACTATTAAGTAAAAGCTGGTTATAATAAAATAACAGTTTTAAAAATGTCACAATAGAAAGTTTCATACAGACCAGGCCAGCTCTTGGTACACGTAGGGGATTAGACGGGGTGTCGCTAAAGATCTCGCCAGCTTAGTAGACGACGAGGGTGCCCGGTATCGCAGCCGTCTCAATACATTGCGCCGGTCACTCCATGCTTGCCGCCTACGGGTGACTCGCGACACAGACGACCACACATCTTGCTGGCTGCACGTCAACTCCTCATTCCGAAGCAGTCGAAACTTTTTCAGGACGTCCCGTCTTCTTTCGAGGTCATTTCTTTTTCCCCGACACATGTTTCTCCTTTCGGTACAGGTGTAGGGAAGACGCGGCGGCACCGCACCTGCGTCGCCTGTCGCCGGATGTCATCTTCTTAATACAAAAGCATCCTTCCTTGAACGGTGGGGCGTGTGGGCGAAACGAGGATTGCAGAAGTTTGCGACAACTAATCAAATATGCTCTTCATATAGTCGTGTTATGCCATGCCAAGTTTTGTGTCGATACCACTATCGAAAGGCAAGGAACGCTAAGTGTCGTAGATGGATACATTGATAGATAGATAGATAGATGGATAGATAGATAGATAGATAGATAGATAGATAGATAGATACATAGATAGATAGATAGATAGGTAAAAGTAGCCGAAGTTCTCTAAGAAATGCTTCGCATTTAATAAATGCCACTCGTGTGCTCAGGGCTGGGCTTGTTCGGGCATGTCATGTGCACGTGACTCCTTGGTCGGGTGCCGGACAGGCTAGGGAAAAGATTTGGCTTGCGAAGGCTACGCGGAGGAGTGGCAAGGGTTTCAAGCTCCGCTCCTCTGATCCTCGTTTGGCACCGCTTCGAAAACACAGTTTTCTCGGCTCATAACGAACCGATTCAAAATACTCTTGTGGCAAAATGTTTCTCCTCAGACACCCAACAACTTCCTCGGTCTAACTAAAATTCGGTATGAGGAATGGTGAGTGGCCGATTAAAATCACGTTTTATGTCCTGTCAAGTCGCGAATATAGCACGATGTAAGGTAAACGATTGCATGCGCTGTGTCACGTCGGTATAAACAGACCACAGTTCGACTTATTGCCACAGCCAACGTACAACTTGGGCGATATTCTCCTGGTGTCCACTTGTCGACTTCGGTGGACGCGCTCTGTTACTCAAAAAACGGCGAATCGAGACGTCCTGGTGCTCTTAAGCACGTCAACACATCGAAACAGTCAGCGCAATCCCAGCGTAAAGAGAAGCTGGTCGAAATTTTCAGTAACAATGCTCTTGAAAAAAGTACCGACAGGTTTGAACTTGCGTACGAACGAGTTCAGATGTTTGATGAAAGATGCAGAGAACGCATACCGACATTCCAGGTGTGTCAGGTGGGTGGCCACAATAATCCTAACTAAAGGGCAACCGGGAGTATAGTTTATTCACAAAGCGGACCTCTGGGGGCATCATTTATTTGGGTAAACGCATTGGACTTTCTCACTTGTGTCGAGAGTTGTGAAAGCTGCGTGGAATGAACTTGAAGCTGCGAAAGAAAGACCGGAAACAGGTGGCACGCTGCTAGCTAAGCTACAGCCAATCACTGGAGACCCAAGTGGGCGTGTCCAGTAAGCGTACACTACGAGAATAGCTCCCCTGGACTGGGCTGGTGTGCACCGACGCTTAAGTCGCTCGCCAATGCACCCATGACGTAAAACTATGAACGCCCCTTGGCGTGAGCAGGACTCGAGTGTACCCAAGCGATGAAAAGCGAAGCTTGCCTATTGCTAGTGCCCCCTCTGAAAGATCTTCGTCATTGATTCAAGAGTAGTGCAACTCGACAGAAGCTCGTGTGAGGCTAGAGTGTACTCAAGCGAGCAAAAGATAGGCTAGGCTAGCGCAGCAACCTGCAGCTACTTTTGTTATAATAGTACTCGGTGTGTATATAACGTCAAAAATCCCGATAAGTATATGTGAGATGCTGTAGTGGGAGGCTCCTGAAATGTCTACCATATTGGGCTCTTCAACGTGCACCTGTATCTAACACATGGGCATCAGGCATTTCCTCGTTCATTGAAGATGCTGCCGCCGTGGCCGGTATTCAATTTCGGGACCTGCAGGCCACCAGCCGAGTAGATCAGTCACTAAATTACTGCGGCGGGTCGTAAGTTTAGTTTGCATTTATGTATTCATAACGGTAGCTAGCTGCTGAAAGTCTGCCTAGGAATGCCGAAGAAAAAGACATAAAAATTGTCCTTGTCAGGCAGTGCACCAGTGGATAGACAGTGTTACTCCATCAATGAAGAAACAGCATTTTGCCATCCGCGTGGGCTGTGAGTGGGAAGACATTGGAAAAGTCAACAATATTTTGCGTGTGACGTTCATTCTGAAACACTCATATTCATAGAGGTTCCAACATTGCTTACGTAACTGTGAATTCTCGTAACCCCTGAACTTGCTCTATAACACCACAAAATTTGCAGTCATATGGCGGGAACTAAGGTGAGCTGTTCGGATGTTTTCATATCCGCATTTGTTAAATCGCATGCAAAATGAAGTGTGCGCTGTATTCTTGGTCGGATACTCGTATAAGCATTTCAAATTTAAGACTAATGCTTGGGCTCTAGCTTTCTAATTTTGCCATTTCTTGAGCGTTCGTCAACAGCCGCCAGGTTAAGAAGCACAGGCGCAACAGCACTAGAAGTACTTAGGGTACAAAGCCAAGGCAGCTGTGTAGTAAAATTTGCCTTTTTTTCTCGCAGCATTGGTCGCTGCTAACATCCCTTGAGCGAACGTACGTCTTTTTTGTTTACAAGCGTACTGGAAACAAAATATACTATAGAGCCCACTCTTCACAAGCAGTACCTATGGTCACTGTTGTAAAAATCAGCGAGAACTGGGTGAATCATACAAATGTACATCAGTGATTGAGACAAAAGATGCGGCCGGACGAATACATGGACATTTAGTATAGTCGGGCAGCTGGATGTGAAACAGCAAAAACCATTCTTGGCATGATAAAACAACTGGAAAAAATCAGCGGTGATATCATGGCATACTTTGTGAACGTGTCCTTGAGGGTACTGTACCTCTCCCAATCCGAACTCAACCGAGTGCCGCTGCTCTACACGAATGAAGCAGCTTATATGCCCCAGGCTGCTATACTTTACAAGGCATTTTATCGAGAGCCATTGCATGTCTGCTGTCTTTCCTATGAGATTCATCGTATCTGTGAAAAGCTGAGAAAGCCGTTCAAATCTGTTAATAATAGCTGCAGCCAAGAGAGCGTTCCTGAAGGTGCCTTCGTCCTTTCGTCCCTTTAAAGAGCAGTTGCCGGTAGTGCTTATTTCAACAGAGCCCATTCATGCCCACTGGCAAACATGGCCGAAGACAGTGACTACGAAAGAACTTCGGTAAAGTTGAGGCTCTTATTGACAGCTTTGCAGCGATTAAGAACACCACCGTGAGAAGAGCCCAAATTGTTCTACACTAAATACACTTGAGTATTTCTTGGTATATTTGTGAGGTTAGGTTTTATTGCAGATATAAACTTCTAAAGTCGGGGCATCACTCTGACTCAGAGTGCTGAGCTAATTTTGGCCGTACCGGAAAAGAACTGCCACCGTCACCAATGGGCCTGTCACTGGCAGCGTCATCTTAGAGCTTAGACCTATCTTGAACAGATAACCGGGAGGTCATACTTGGGGCATACGAAGAACGGCCAGTTTTTAGACGGTGCCCGATGAAAAGGGAAGGCAATGAAACGAGGCTGTCCAAACGCGGACCAAGCCGTTCGCCTCTGAACACGCCTTTGTCACCAAACCCCGTGAGCCTTTGTTCATCCGTACCTTCCGCTGGGGAGTCACCCGCATAGTGGTAGCATTCTCACGGAGAGCCAGACTGAGAATTGAGTGGTCCCCTTCGCGACACCGCTCCCGACCAGCTAATGTGGCGCCGTGCTGTCACATTACGTGTGGTTAGACGGCAGCATAGTTTTTACTAAGTCCAGACAGCCGACCGACTCTCTAGACAGACTTGTTGTCGCGCGAAAGTATCTTTTAGCTGTACGTCAATGAATTGACGGAGGTCTTCTTGAGCCAATTCTTGGAGGATGAGGTTAGCAAAATGTGGAAACGCAAAGGCAGAGATACGTCTCTGAGGAAAGGAGAGTTTGCTGAATTGGTGGAGCATCGACAAGGAGTTCGTCGCACGAGGTGGTTCAGCTGAGACGGGAGGTATTAAATAGTGAAAAATGGAGAGGAGGGAAGCTTGGCGCTCGAGAACGAGATCGGGAAGCTGGCACAGAGGTTGGGCTTAGCGCTGATTCCGATCCAAAGTTGATACTACATCGAGAAGTTGTTGATGTGTGAAGTATACGAACATCTCGGCAAGTAACGCCGACGGTAATAGAGCCGAATGTCTACTGTGCGGTTGGTTTAGAGGCCACCCCGGCCTTTGTTTGTGAATAAGTGTCAGCGTGTAAATAAACAGATGTTTGCCAGGAAGTGAGCAACTGGGCCTGTCCAATCCTTGAACGTGTCGTCGCGGCCATCTGAACCATTGGGGTTTCATCCATCATCCCAATCCTAACTAGCGCAGCCGACTTTGAATATGATCAAACTAAAGTAGTGAGTGGTGAAAAATTTGAAGATTCCAGGTTCAATTAGAACATTGAAAGTT